>JAJJLE010000009.1:0-18282 GCA_023897235.1 Entodinium longinucleatum | reverse complement strand
CCCAATCCCCAATCCCCAATCCCCAATCCCCAATCCCCAATCCCCATGGTAAATATTTTTATAAATAGTTAACAAAAGTAATTATATTGCTTTATATAATAATTAGTTTAGGATAAATATATAAAAATGTTAAGTGTAATCACTAAAGAGAATTTGCTCAATTATAAAAGAGCAAAATTTGAGGTTAAATTAGATGATGTGAAGGGTAATTTTGTTCCAACCGATGAAGCAAAGGAAAGACTTCAAAAAATAAAAAATTTTTTCGATTCTCGAATTCCAGTAATGCTTGAAGGTCCAACCGGAACATCCAAAACTAAAACCATCCAAGTTTTATGTGATATCTTGAACAAGAAACTTATTAGATTTAACTTAAGTAGTGAAACAACAATAGAAGACTTAATAGGAAGATTAGGATCAGGAGGGGAAGATTCTTGGAGTAGCTTTAAATTTATTCGCGGCCCATTTACAGAAGCCTTTGAAGAGGGTTATGTCCTTTTATTAGATGAGGTCAATTTAGGACAAAAATCTGTCTTGCAATGCATGGAAACTGCATTAGATACTGGTGAAATTAAGCAAGATATTCCAGGTTGTGGAACAATCAAAAAAAAAATGCATCCTGATTTTATCATTGTTGCTACTCAAAATCCTAAAATTGAAGGGTTTACAAATCAAAGGGATGAATTATCTCAAAAATTTATTTCAAGATTCACTGTTGTAGAATTTCCTGCTTTTGAAATTGATGAACTTCGAAATATTGCTAAAGGGATAGCTGCTAAAAATAATTATAATAATTCAGATATTGTTAAAAAAATAAGCGATTTCCACTATCAATGGGTTTACACAGAAAAAGATTCAAAATCTAGTTCTCAATGCTTCACGGTAAGAGATATAAATATTACCATTAAGGCAATATCAGAAGGCCAGAAGCCAAGTGATGCAGTTAATTGCTTTTATGGATCAAGATATAGAGGAGAGGCATTTGATCATTTCATGGAGATAATAAAAAATAAATATTCAGTTTTATATAAAGATATTAAAACAATTCCTGAACTTCCAGAAGATTTTCCTAAATGCTATTCTAATCAATCCATTAAAAAAGCTTTTTATTTTGCAAATATTGCGAAAAAAAACGGAAGGCATCTTTTAGTCATAGGTAAAGAGGGAAGTGGTGTTACACAAATTTCAAAATGGCTATCATGGTATTTTACTCCCCCAGAAAAGAGAGGTGAAAATTTTTTATTCATTTTTAGTCCTGAAACAACAGTAAGTGATATGATAGGAAAATTTACACCAAAAGCAGACACAACAGACTCTACTGGCGGAATTTTTGAATGGAGAAATGGACCCCTTACTTTAGCTGTTAAATATGGATATTCAGGGGTTTTTGATAATATTAGCTCTGCTCCTGCTAAAGTCGTAGAAAGCTTAAATGCTCTTTTAGACCCAAAAGATACAGAGGAAGATTATTATTTTGATGTACCTCAAAATACATCTGAGCCTAAAATAAAAATTGATCCTGATTTTTTATTTATTGCAACATGTACTTTAGATCAAGTAGAAAATTTATCACCAGCGTTTTTAAACAGATTTACTGTGATAAATTTAGAAGATCAATTAGAAAATGCTGACGAAAAAGAAGAAAAAGAAGCTATTAAATATATAATTGAATCTGAAGAATTTAATCTTAAAAATAAAAAGGATATGATTATTAATTTAATTCATGCTATCTATAAAGAGAAAAAATTAAATATGTCTCAATTATCAAGATTTGCAAAATCAACTATAAGATTATTCCAGCTTATTTATGAAAATGAAACTATTGATGATAATATTGAGGAATATGTGAAATATATGGAAGAAATATTATTAACTAAAAAAACCAATATAATTATTCCTCAAAAGGTAAAAAACAAAGCTGATTTGATATTCGATAATAATGAACAATTATCTATAGAAGAAAGATTTTATTATCATAATTCTCCTAATTTAAGAAATTTAATGACAAATTTATATGTTTGTTCAGAGTGCAGAATTCCAGTTTGCCTGGTTGGAGCTACAGGATTAGGGAAGACTAGTATGTCAAGAGCTTTTTGCGAAATTGTTCGAAGAGAATATGCAAATCTATATTCTTTTCACATGGAAACACAACTGAGTGATTTATACGGGGTATTTACTTTTGAAGCTGGAAAAGCAAGGATAATGGATGGTCCTCTAGTTAAGGCCATGGAAAATGGCCAAGTTTTTATAGCCGATGAATTCAATTTAGCCGAAGAGGCTGTTTTACAAACTATGACAATAGCATTAGAACCAGCTGATAAAAATTCAATATTCTTAGTTCCAGATACTGGAAAAAAAATTAAAAGAAAAAGTTCATTTTTTTTCATTGCATGTCAAAATGATTTATCAACCTCAGGCAGAAGAAAGCTACCAGCGATTATTCAAAAAAGACTAAGAGTTTTTGAATACCCTTCTCCTATGATAAAAGATTTACAAAATAGTATTGATGAAATGATAAAATTTGAAAAAATAGAAGGAAAAAAATTTGAATTATATGCCGATTTTTCATCGAAAATTGCGAATTTTATGTTTAATTTAAATGAAGCTAATATTCCTGAAGTTGGAAAATGGTCTATGAGAAATATAAGAAAATTGCATCGAAGAATAACAAAGCAACAAATAAATGATACTTCCTATTATAATATAACTGTAGAGCATCAAATTATATTTTATATTCTTGGAAGTGTTCCTGGGGGCCCTGAGGAAAAAGTAATTACGTTTGAAAAAATAGCTAAAATAATGAGAAAAACTTTTGATTTAAAAGATGATTTATATGAAAAAATTAAAAATTGCATTGAAAGTAAGCCTCGTATAATAAAAATAAAAGGAAAAGAGTTTTTAGTTAAAGGAGATTCAGAAGAAACTTTGAAAGAAAAATGTTCGAAATTTAAAGAATTTACCCATGCGATAGGAGAAGCTGGCATAATTTTAGATAAACCAATTGATGATAAAATAGATTTATCCTCATTATATGAAACTTTATTTTATATATTATTTTCTCATTATAAAGAACCACTTTTATTATGTGGCCCTTCAGGATATAAATCAAAATTGGCAAAAGATATATCTCCAGGAGCATGTGTAATTAATTTTTATCCTGAAATTTCAAATGCTCAATTAATTGGAAATGTTTCTCTTGTTGCAAATTATCAAGCAAAAGAATATTATTTGGAACAAATTTGTAAAATATGTAAAAAAGAAGAATATTTAAAAGATTTAAGAAAAGAATTAAAGTTGTATTATGAAGAGAAAAAAAAAGATTCCATCCAAAGTAAAGAAAAAAAAATTAAAGAAATGAGAAAAAAGAAAAAAGAAAAAGAAGAGAAGAAAAAAAATGCCATTAAACCTAAAAAAGAGGAAGATTCTGAGGAAGAAGATTCTGATAATGATATAAAAAAGAAAAAGAAGAAAAAAGATGATTCTGAGGAAGAAGATTCTGATGATGATAAAAAAAAGAAGAAAAAGGAAGATTCTGATAAATGATAAAAAAAAGAAAAAGAAAAAGGAAGATTCTGAAGATGAAGATTCTGATAATGATAAAAAAAAGAAAAAGAAGAAAAAAGATGATTCTGAGGAAGAAGATTCTGATAATGATAAAAAAAAGAAAAAGAAAAAAAAAGATGATTCTGAGGAAGAAGATTCTGATAATGATAAAAAAAAGAAAAAGAAAAAGGAAGATTCTGAAGATGAAGATTCTGATAATGATAAAAAAAAGAAAAAGAAGAAAAAAGATGATTCTGAGGAAGAAGATTCTGATAATGATAAAAAAAAGAAAAAGAAAAAAAAAGATGATTCTGAGGAAGAAGATTCTGATAATGATAAAAAAAAGAAAAAGAAAAAGAATAAGGATGATTCTGATGATGAGGAAGAAAAAGATAATAAGCATGACTCTGATAATTCATGTGGCGATGATAAAATTGAAGAAAAAAAAATGAAAAGAACTAAAATAAGATATGATTTTATTAAAAAATTTGAAGAAAAAATATCTAATATATTGAAGCAATGCAAAAAAGATAAAATATTGCCTAAATGCTTTATGAATATAGTTGAACATCTAAAATCTAATTTATTTGAATTTAATGCAGATTTTACAGAAGGAATTTTTGGTGATTTTACATCAATATTTAAAACGGGTATTTTAACAGAAAAAATATTTGCTCAGGCTCCACTTATAACGGAAAATTTGCCTAATTTACCTACTGCAGTTATAGAAAGATGTAATGATTTATTTAATTATAATCCAAAAATAAGTTTAAGTGAAGATACTTGTAATAGTTTCACTGATGATGATAAAGAGTTATCAGGCTTTGCAGATGGTTTTAGAGTTATTGCCACCTCATCAGAATTGGCTATAAGAAATTTATCAGATGCTGCCCAATCAAGATTCACAGTCATATATACTACGAGTTATACAGCAGAAGAAAGAGATTTATTAATTCAAGTTTTCTATAAGGAAACTCCTCCAGAATTTAAAGCTTTTCTTAAAAAATTTAAAGAAAGTTTTAGAAAAGAATTATCTTTTTTATATGTAACAAAAATATTAAATATTCTCAAATTGTTAGATTTAAAATATGATAAAAAAGAAAGAGAAAAATTAAGAATAAAAAATATGTGTCTAGCCATTCATCTATCACTTAAATTTTTAATGAATAATGCTAAAAAAAAGAAAAAATTTAAGGATATTATAAATTCAATACATCCAGATTTTTATCATATAAAAGAAATAGAAGAAGATGCTTATTATGGAAAAGAAGTTGAAGATAAAGTACCTTTTGAAATAAAAGATGATGGATTATTTTCAGAATGGAGTAATCTTTCTATAAAAACCTCCTATCCTGATGATATTAATGAACCAAAATTAGCTTTTATTAAGCCATTTAACAAATTACTTGAACATATATTCATTTCAATTTCGATACATTTCCCATTAATAATAGAAGGAGGAACAGGAAAAGGTAAAAAATCTGCTATATATTATATGGCAAAAATCCTTGGATATGATGTTATATATTTTAATATTTCAAATAGCACAACTGTTGAAGATCTTTTTTGTAAAAAAATGCCTGTAGAAAAAGATGGAAATATGTCCTTCGTTGATATTCGTTCTTTATTATTAGATGGAATTGATGCAAATATTAAAAAGGAAAAAAATTGCCTGATAGTCTTGGATAACTTACAACAAGCTAATTCTAATGTTTTAGAAAGTCTCATTCCAGTTTTCGACATAGACACTAAATCTATTCTTGTTCAAGGGGAAGAAATTGTTAAAAGAGTTTATAATATAATTGGTATTTTTGATTCCTCAATGGAATCAAAAGATGCGAATGATTTTCTTCCAGATGCTATTAAGCATTCAACTATCTTATATAGAAATTCAAAGTATGAAAAAAGAGAATATTGTCGTAGAATAATTGATAAAATGTTCCAAACAGAGGCTAATGATGAAAATGAATCAGATATTGAGTATTATTTAAATGCATATATAGCATTAAATAATTATGTTAAGGAAAAGCAAATTAAAGAGCTATTCACCTTTAATGATTTTAAAAAATTTTTATTTTTTTTGCAAAATTCACGAATAGATGAAGGAGAATCTAAACAAATTTTTGAAATTCAAACATTAACACAATTATTACTAGTTTATAAATTTAAGTCAAAAGAAGAAATTAGGAATGCAAATGAAATTTTAAGAAATTCTCTAGCTTCAGATTTTTGGCCTATTTTTTCTTACTTATCGGATGAAGAAGACCTTAAAGAAGATGATAATGATGAATTTCGAATTGACCCATACAATAAGGAACAAAACCTTTGCTATAAAACAAAGCAGCAATTAAAAAAAGAAGAAAAAAAGAATTTCCTTTCAAAAATTCATTCTTTATCTCCTGATCAAAGAAGAGGTATTATTTTTCTTATGTTATCTGTCCTTTCTGATGTGCCTTGCGTTGTGCAAGGTGTAACTGCTTCAGGAAAAACACATTTAGTAAGATTATTTTGTCAATTATTAGGGCAAATCCCTTTAATAATAGATATTAATAATGATACAGGAATATCTATTTTATTAAAACAATTAGTTCCGAAAGAAGATTTAGAAAAGAGAAAAATAAAAGAAATTAAAGAAGCCATAAAATTATTAAAAAAGAAAGAAAAAAAAGTATTCGAAAATGAAATTGATAAAATAATAGATATAGAGAATGGTTCTTCTTGGCTTCCTTCGCATTTCAAAAATCTACTTAAATTACTAGAAGAAAAAACTTCTGAAATTGATAATAAAAATTTATTTTTAATTTCGAACTTGAAAATGTTATTAAATGAACAATTGTCATTTTTTAAGCATTTGTCAAATGAAGATTCAGCATTTATTAAAGCAATGTTAAATGGAAATTGGGTTATTTTAGATGGAATAGAATCTGCACAACCTGAATTATATCAAAGAATATCATCTTTATGCGATTTGGAGAATCAAAATTTGACTATGTATGATAACGGCCCTGAATATGTATATAAAAAAAATTCTGAAAATAAAAAATTAAGAATTCATCCAGATTTTAGATTATTTATTACTTATAATCCGTTTGAAGTCGAACCAAGTAAAAAATTACCTCAAAGTTTTTTAAATAAATGTCTTACTTTTAGTTTAGGCTCTATTGATGAAAATATAAAAACTACATCACTTGTACTTTCTGGTACTTTTATTGATTATAAATTATATAGAAATATTGAAAAAGAATATGTAGAAAAAAATATAGAAAAATTGAAGGAAGAATTGGAACAAATGTCAGGAAAGAAAAAAAAGTTAATCAACAATTTATTAAAAGAGGATTTAAGAAGTTTAGCAATTCGATTCGCTAATATTCACCACTATGCTAATAAATTAGTTTTTGAAAAAAAAGAAAATTTTGCAGGTAAAAAATCTTTCTCAGGCAGATCCATTAAATTCATTTTAAATATTCTTAAGTCAAAGCCTAACGATACCTTAGAAGGAATAATAAGTGTTATACAAGATATATATTGCTATCCATACAAACAATCTCAAACAGAATTTAAAGCTGATTTAATTAAACATTTTATTGATTCTCCCATAGATGAAAATATGCAATTTTTAAGAAATGATGAGGATATTGTTGATGAAAAATATAAGGCAATAACAAAAACATTAATTAACATAGGAAAAAATCCAACTATTTCACTTGATATGGATCAATTTATAATTTCTACATATGCATATATATATAAAGATATTCCTCATTTAATAAAAGAATTAGATAATTGCATTTCATTGATTGATATAAATAATATTAATTATACTTATCTTTCAATATTTAGAACAGTATTACAAAGCTATATAGATAGAAAAGGAAATGAATTTGAATTATCTAATAAATTGAAAAATAAATATATAAATGATCTTGACTTATCAAATGAAGACGAATATTTGAAAATTCCTCAAAATTTATTTTTTGTTTATAAAAGCTTTTTAGGAAAAAACTTAATTAATAAAATAGCAATAATTAATTATATAAAATATATTACATTAATAAATAAAGATGAAAAATATGAAGAAATTTCAATTGAAGAAGAAGAAGTCGAAAAAGTTGAAGAGGACGAAAATAATAAAGAAGAAGTAATGAACGAAAAAGAAGAGGAAAATGATGATGATGAAGAGGATAAAAATGATGATCCTTTAATAATAATATCCAACAAAGAGAATGATTATATCTCCAAAAAAGGTTATGACGGAAAAAAACCTTTTATGGAATTATGCTATAATAAATCTGATCCTATAGGAAATATAGTTACTTTAACGTTGGCATATCCTTCATTAAACGATAAAGAAAAAGACGAATTAGAAGAAATTTTTAAAGATTTGCCAAATTTTGAAAAAGAATTTTTGATCTTTTCTATCAAACTTTTAAATAATAGCACTTATACTGGAGACAATGAAGAAATAACTATTTTTGAAAAATTCAATCAATTTATTAAAACAAAATTTTTCATTGATGCTATAGAGAATAATTATAATAGTGAAGATTTATTGAAAACTACAAGTCCAGAAGAAGATAAAAAAATATTAGAAGAATGCACCAAAGTTAAAAAAGATTTAAATGTATTATCAATTGCTAAATTAGAATGTTGCATAAAGGATGATGATATAGTTAAAGATTATTTAAATAAATGGAATGACAATTATGAAAATTTTTTGAAAGAATTAGATGAAATATATTATAAGAAAATAGGGAAAGAAATGGAGCACCAAATAAAAATAAAATACAATATATTAATTGAAAAATTAAAATCTAAAAAATCAAAAATTAGTAATGTTTTTGTGAAGGGTCTTTTAGATGATATGATTGATCATATAAATAATTTAACTATATATACCGAAGAAAATTATGCTGTTTCAGAGATTGATGTAAATAATGCTTTAAGAGATTGTGAGGGCTATACTGATTCTTCAGAGAGGGCAATATATATACACTTTCCTACTGTAGAATGTGATTCAGAATTAAAACCAAGAGGTGATTTTCAAAATATATATACTTTATATATGGATTATTCTGATTCATTGAATTTATTGAATCAATTAAATATTAATGAAGATAAAAGAACTTGTATGAATTTAGGAAAAATAAAAAAATATTTAAAAATAGATGAAAGTTCAACTTTTGAAGGATTAAAAATTCAGTATAATAAATTATATGATATAATATTGGGACATAATGATAAAAAAATTAATATGTATATAAATGATTTTAAGCATGTAATAATGAGCAATTTAATTTTACAAATCTATCAAATTAATAAAAATTATCTTAATAAAAATTATTTCATCGAAAAACTTAATAACTATTGCTCTAGGAATTATATGAAGGAAAAAGAACTAGAAATGGATTTAGAGTGGGCAAGTTTTCTTTCTAAAACTAGAGAGCCATTTGATGAAATACAATTACCTATGTATTCTCCTGAATCAATTATAAAATTATTTACTATGAAAAATGAAGAAGATGAGGATGATGATGGTATGTTTTCAGTTATATTGGAAAATAAGAATAAATCAAGATTTTGTACAGAAGTAGGAAAATTGTTATATATGCCTAAATTTACACAAACTTTATCACAAACAATTCATTCAATATTTAATATAGCAATGTGTACGATATATAGTGATAAAGAAAATATAAAAAATGTTGATGAAATACAAAAAATTTATAAGGAAAAGAATTGTGATAAAATAGATAAGAAAGAAGATATTGATTTAATTTCTATTATTTTAGAAATCCTAGAAAAAATAGATGCTGATAATGCCCATAAATCTATTCTCGAATTCATAAATGATTTAGTCAGATATTTATTAGTTTTAGAAGATAAAGATTTATCATATTCTAGAAAAGATGATATTGGGGAAGATACAAAAGAAATAATTGATTTACTATCAGAAGGGAAAGAAGAATCTATGATTTTGGATTTTCCAGAATATTTATCAAAAACTATTTGCCCAGAATGTAGTATAACTAAAATATCTAAAGAAAAAATGAAAATAATGAATTTTGATGATATATTTTTTATAAAAGAACCTAATTGGAAAAAAGATATTAAATTTGAATATAAAAAATATCCAAGTCTTCTTTATTTCTTATTTAAATATCAGAAATGCGAAAAAGAATTAAGGGAATATTTATTTAAAACTGATTCTATTGGGAAAGGTGAAATTGACAAATTTCCAACTTTTCTTTTAATTTTAAGAATATTTTCTGATATTAATTGTTTAACTTTGCAAATTAATACTGAAAATTATTTTGGAAATTTAATAAAAGATGAAATAGTAAACGGAATAAAAAGTAAACCAGCCGAAATTTTTCAAAAGGCACCTGATATAAATTGGATAGGTCTATTAATAAATAATACAGAAGTAAATAAATGCTTATCACCAAAAATGGGATATATTTATTCTTATTTAGAAAATCTTTGCGAATACCCTTTTATTCCAGATGAAGAAAATAAAAATAATTATAAATTTATCATAAAAAATTTGATTGAAGCCTTGTTTAACATAATACTTAACGGAAAATTGGATGATGCATTCTCTCAAGAAATTCCAAAAGAAAAAATAGATGATGAATTATTAGAAGAGTTAGATATTGAAAAAGATAAAAAAAGTAATTATATATTTTATATTACTAAACTCCCTGAAATTGCCCAAATAATATTGAAAAAAGAAAGAAAATCATTTGAAAAGAAATTATTTAATAAATTTAAAGAAGAGATAACTGGCATCAAAAGCTTATATGGAAAGAATGAAAATTTTTATAAAGATTTTCTTAAAGCATTGGAGGATGATATTATTGATGAAAAAAATGAAAGAATAAAATCTAATTATATAAAAAAGAAAAATGAATTAGAAACTGAATGTAGAGAACGAGAAGGAGCTTGGTCTGGATATTTTGATATATTAAAAGATATTAACGAGAAAGAATTAACTACAAAAGATTATAATAATGAAATAAAAAAATTAATAAAAGCGGAAACTAAATTAAAAAGTATTTCGGAAAAATATTTTAACAAAAAAGATCCATTAATTCATAATTATATTAAAATTATTTTCAAAGATGAATGCAAAAAATGTACTATTCAATCAGGGGAGCTCTCTGAGAAATTGGAAAATATTAAACCTAAGTCAGAATTTTATTTAAATCCTACTAAATTTAAAAATATTAAAATAACAACAAAAATAAGAAAGAGAAATGGTAAAGTATCCACTGAAACAGTATCATTTGATAAAAAGACTTGTAAATTATTAAATATTGATAAAATATTTGCGAGTCAAGAATTTATAAAATTCCAAGAAAAAATAAAAAGTATTCCAAAAGAAAATCCAAAAGATATAAATATAATAATATCTATAAATAAAACTCAAAGGATAGATTCCAAAAATATTAATAAAAATGAAAATATAAAGAATTTGGAAAAAATAATGGGAGAGAAGGGTCTTAAAAGTCTTCTATTAAAAGGGATTAAAATGATAAATAAAGACAATTATTCCCTTGATACTATAAGAGAAATAGTAAAAGAATTAAAGAAAATATATGAAATATTAACAGATTTAGAATTCCAAACTCCTAAATTTGAAAATGGATTAGGAACTCCTGAACGATTTAATAATTATTGTGATAAATATAAAAATGAATTTAAAGATTTGATTATTGGTAGATTAGATTCTTTGATTAAATTTTACGATAATTTTGATAGTATAAAGAAGAAAGTGAAAAAAAATATTGAATCTTTTGATAAATCTTTTTCTGTTATTAAATTCGAAGAAAAAAGGCCAAAAATTATAAAATTAAAAATTGATAAATCAAGTAAATTTAAAGTAAATTATCCATATATTGCTTTAATGACTGACTCTGATATTCCAAAATTACAATTTGGTTATAGTTCATTTAATTTGAATATTGGTCCTATAATAACTTCATTTTATTCAGGAGAAAAATTTACATATAATATTGTTTCGTTTGTGGATAAAATATTATCTGTAAAAATAAAATTTAACGAAGAAAAAATAGACGATGATGCTAAAGAATTAATATCTAACTTTATGGTTAAAAAAATTATTCCTTCAACTGAACCAATACCTATTTCTTTTATAGTTCCAACAACAAAAAAAGTAGGAAAATTTGAATTAACTGGTGAATTAGAAGTGAAAATTGAAGACTCTGAAATAGAACCACTTTTAATAAAATTTCATTTTAATATTATTTTACTACCTGTTGAAATTTATTTCGTATGTAAAAATGAAAAATTATTTTGGGATGAAAATAAACTCTCTTTGCTAACAAATGCATTCAAGGAGGATTATAATCTAGAAATAGAATATCAAATTAGGAATTTTATAGGAGATATTTCATTTTTAAATAAAAACTATAGTTTAAAAAGTCTCGAAAAAAATGAAGTAAATAATGCCCCTATAATTGAACAAGATAAAGATAAGAAAAATAATTTTAAAATAATAATTCCTAAAATTAGAAAAAAAGTTGAATTATTAGATGGATTATTTAAACTTTATTTTACTAATAAAATATCTATTCCTTTAGAATTAAATGGAAAAATTAAGAAGCCAGATTTTCAAATATTTTATTATAATCCTTTAACAAATCAAGCTGAAGAAAATAGTTCAACTATTTTCTTATATAAACATAAATATAAATATAGTAAACCTTATGATATAGAAATGAATTTTATGATTCAATTATTTGATCAAGAAAATCATAAATTTAAATTAGAGTTACCTTATACTGCATATCCAGAATATTATATTCAATTTAGTTTAAAAGGAAAAGAACCAAAATATAATGAATTTATTTGGGAAGAGATAAAAGAACGAAAGCATATAGTTATACTAGCTCATATTCCAGGTGATTATAAAGATAATTCCAAAAAAAATTTATCTTTCACAATTGACGACGAAAAAAAAGATTTTACTGTAAATATTAAAAGAGAATTAATAACAAATGGATTTGAACGATATTATAATTATGGGTATAAAGCTATTATTAATAATAAAGTTGAAATGTTGAATAATACAAATTATAAAGATTTGTTGAAACAACAATATCCTTTAATTTTATGCAACCAATATTGTGTAAAATTATATCAAGGAATAAAAAATGATCTCATTTTTAGACCTGAAGCAACTACTGGAACAAATTTCATAATATACAAAAATTTCAAATTAATCATGTTTTTAAAAGATTTTGATAATTTCTGGGTTCCAAATGCTTATAATTTTGGTATAAAAAAAGATTTCAATGATTATCATCCATTTGACCTAGAAAAAGAAAACATAAAAAAAGCTAAAGAAAGAATTGTTGATATATTTAATGATATAAGGGCAAAATCTAAAGTTGCATTTTTTTATATGAATTACAAATACTCTCAAATAGGAAGTATAAAAGATGATGAGATAAATAAATATGGAAATTTTTTTGATTTTATTAATTGGATTATTTCAGATAAATTAACAATGAAAGAAAAATTTACTTTATTAAAAGAAGTATTTAATAATATGGGAGAATCATGTTTAAAGGATATTTCACCATTTTTAAATGAAAATCTCATAAAGAAATATGATAAAATACAGGCAAAAACAGAGAATAAGTCTAAGAAAAAAGAAAATAGACCAGAACCTATGATATACTTGCCTGAAGATGGATTATTGATGGAAGATTATTTTGATGAAGAAGAAGATGATGAAACAGAAACGGATGAAGATTTTTCTTCAATTATCTATTATAATATTATTATTACTTTTAGAAGAATATTAATTGAAAGATATAAAATAATATACAGTTGTAATTTTAATATTTCAAAATTATTCAGAAGACATAATAAAATTGAATTAAAGAAAAAGTATTTAGAAGCTTTTTTCCCTCCTTTTAATTTAGAAGATTTTGAAAAGCAAATAAAAGAAAAAAGAAAAGTTAAAATAGAAGAAAAAATATCAAAGGGGAAAATATCAAATAAATGGCTATTTTCTGAAAATGAATCTGACCCAAAGCCACTATCACATAAAATTGAAATTTTTGATGAATTCAAAAATGATTCTAAAATGTCTGAAGGGAAAAGTTTAGAATTAAATTTAGATATATTAAAAATAAAAGATTTATCTGAAGCAAATTCATTGGATAAAATAATATCTGTATTAAATAGCGGATTTTCGATCTCTCAAGCTTTAATATTTTGTATAGGAAAACTTGATAAAAGCAAGATAAATGAGATATTTAATTATTTATATGAAATATATCATGTAACTAAAGATTCTACTAAATCAATATTATCAAATGAAATAAAATTATTTAAAAATTCATTCGAAAATTTATGTCGTTCTCTAAAGGGTTCTGATGTTGATTTGAAACAATTCACTGATTTACCGAAATTAGGAGGAAAAAGTGAAGTAATAATCAATGAAGAAATCCCTTCTCCTATTTCATTTTCTTTCTCAAGCGGCGTATTTTGGAGAGGAACTTTTTCCAAATATAGTAAATATGACGATAAAAAAGATGATGAAAAAGAGACGAAAGTTACGGTAGAGGAAGAAACAAAATTATCTGGTGCCGAAAAGAAAATTAATAATATAGAAAAAAAGGGAGTAAAGGAAAAAAAATCTGATAAACCTGAAATAATAAAAAATAGAGTAGAATTTGCTCCTGTTAGAGGAACTAAAATAATGACTAAGTTTGACGAAGAAGATTCCGAAAATGAAGAAGAGCATGAAATTAAAGAATTAGAAAAGATATATCTTAAACCATCAGATACAATAGTTATAGCAAAGCCTGAATATATAAATCAATTAAAGGCTTTATCGGATGAAAATGCTACAAAAAATGTGGTTAAAAGAATGATAAATAAAAGTGTTGAATCATCATTGAAATTACCAGATTCTTTCCCGGAATTTAAAAGTGAAATATATGGAGATAGAAATAATATTTTAAAAAGGACAATTAATAGAAAAGAAGGAGATGATTATATTGATCAATCTTTATATTCTTTAATTAATGATTTCTCTAAAAATTTATATATAAAATTGATTCAGCAATGTGTTAATTTTGATAGAAAAGAAATGTGCGCAGTAATAGGAATAGATATGTGTCGAACCATTGATAAAAAATTTAAATTATTCCACACAGTCATAGCAACAGCAATGGCTCATTGCTTCCATAGTATAGAAATTCCATATGCTATAGTTGTTTTCTGTGATTATGGAGTTCAATTTGTAATCAAAGATTTTGATGAGCCTCATCAAGAAGAAATTAGTCAACTTATTTTCGATTCAATAATGGTATCCAGATGCGAAACAAGAATTGCAGATGCTTGCTATTTTATTTCAAAAAATGTTAATTGCAAAGACAGAATTAATAAAAGAATTTTTATCATTTCAAACGGATTAGATAATAAACTTAAAATTGGAGAAAAATGGCTTCCTATTTTTAGTAAAAATAATGAAAAATTTTGCTTTTATTTTATAAAATCGGATTTAAATGAAATGGAAATGAATGAAATCATTAAAATATGGAATGATTTCGAGGAAAAAACTAAAACTGAAATTGCAAAAATTTCTCAAGAAGAAATACTTAATGGAAGTGTTTCTACTTTTCTTTCATTTAAAAAAATAATGACCAGTGATATATTAAGGGCTTTAGAACCCAAAAAATTAAAACTTATTCAACCAGAATTTAAAGAGCAAATTAAATTTATAAAAGATGATTTCATTAAAATGCTTAATTCAATTAATAGCGAAATCATAAATGTTCATGATTATTTTGTTCAAAATAGAATTCATATTTCTTCCAAAGATAAATATGGTTTAGAAGATATAGTGATTAAAAATCAATTTTCTACTTTAAAAGGCGAATGCATTGATGAAGATTATAGTCAAGAACAAATAGATAAAGATACCAAATCAGCTTTAGAAAAATTGTTTGTCTCTCAAATCACTTCAGAAATGAAATTAGAATACATAGAATTTATATTTACTCCTAATAAGCCTTCCATGTATTCTCCTTCAACAAAAGGAACACGCCTTTATTTAATGGGATTGATAAATTTCTGTATTACTCATGGGCAAGATAATAAAATATGGTTAGAAAAGAATAAAGGTCTTAAAAAAGATTATAGAGTAAGTGTAATTATTGATTCCAGCAAATCTTGCTTTAATGATTATATGAGGCCACATTCCATAAAAGTTGTTTTAGCAGTATTAAGAATGCTATCCTTAGTTGAGATACCTTTCTTTGATTTGATCATTGCAACTCCGACAAAGCCTATCGTTCTTTCTTGCGGAAATGATACTGTTAATAGTCTTAATATAAAATCTAATTTATGGAATTTGATTATTGAGCAATTAACATATAATGGAGAAGGATGTAATTTGCTTGATGCTTTAAAATTAGTTTATAAATTAAAATCTGTTAATAATGTAAAAAAATATTATTCTTTTGTATTAACTGATGGGATGTTTGATCAAGCGGAAGCAGAAGCAATTCAGGATTATGTATCATTTTGTGAAGAATCATATTTAGATATTTATGGAATAGGTCTAGGTTACTATCCAGAAGGAATAAAAAAAATATTTAATAAGTGCTTATGGAGTCTGAATCCATTCATGATTTTAAAAGCAATGTCTGTTTTCTTTGGAAATACAGAAAAGCACTTAGAATCTTTACCTTTAATTAATTTTGAAAAAAAAAACATATCTGATGTTTTGACAAAATTTACTACTATTATTGGCAAATTATATTCATATCAAGAATATAAAACATTATATGGATTTTTAGATGGTCTTCCACTTTTAATTGAATCCTTAGATGAGATAACAAATCCAGATAAAGCAGATGAAACGGGTATATCAAATCCAGAAATATCTGAGACAAATACCATGTGTAAAAAAGGAGAATTTGAAGGATTTAAAATATTAGTAGGTCAATTCTGGAGCCATGTTTTATCAAAAAAAGAATCCGAATGGGTTGATAAAAAGTATTTATTAGAAAGATTTAATAAAGAAAAAGAATGCTTAAAAGAAGTATTAGATTATTATTCGATAGAACTTGTAATTAAAGAAGATTATAAAGAATGCATTCTTGAATTACAAACAGGGAAATATTATGCCCATTGGGTAATATGCGGAAATGGAGGAGGAGAATTGCCTAATAAAGGGAATGCTAATTTAGTAGGTCAATATATCGATGCTTTAAAATATATTGGACTAATGGCGGCTCTATTATATTTTGGAATGATAATGATCCTTTTACCTTTGAATGCAATTTATTTTTAAAAGAAGCAGAATTTCCTGGAGAAATATCAAAAACTAAGGTGAGATTTGATGGAAATCATGATGGAAAATCTGTGATGATACCTGGAGATATAAGTTCTGGAATTGAAGGTGAAAGCAAATTTGGAAAATTTAATAAAAAAAGATTATTTAATGACGGAAAATATCCAATGTTTTCTTTAGCTCATAACTTAGTAAGGATAAGTGAAGGAACAACCGTATCATATGTTAAAGATACCGAAAATATTGCTCCGTTTAATACTTTCGGATATGAACATCAAGGAGGTCAAAATATATTATTTTATATACCACCTGTTAAATATAATCACGGATATATAATATTAGAAGGAGGATTTACAAAATTATTTAATGAACTTGATACAGATGGAACTAAAAGATATATTTTAAATATTGCAGCATTTACAACCCAATTTACAAAAAGAATGGGGGAAATCGGAGAAAATTGGAAAACAGATTTTAAAATTACTCCATTTTCTATGACTATAGATGAAACTGCCAAGTGGGGATTTCCTAAAAAGGCATCAAGTGAATTTGATATTGTTTATCTTTTAGATGCAACTGGATCTATGGGAAGTTATTTAAGGGCTGCTAGAGATCAATGTATTAATATATCAAATCAACTAAAAGTCGAGCTTCCTCAATTTGATTTTAATTTTGGAGCAGTTTTCTATCGAGATCCAATAGATTGCCCTGGAGAAAGAAATCATCCATACTCCCTCAAGAAAGATGTAAATCTATTAAAATCTGAGATAGGCTCAGAAACTGCAACAGGCGGAGGAGATGGACCTGAAGATTGGGTAGGCGCTTATGATATGGCTTTGAATAATATTGCTTGGAGAGGCGGAACAAGATTAATTATTCATATCGCTGATGCGCCAGCTCATGGAAGTCAATGGTGTGGAAAAAACAACCACGAAAGTGAAAATGATAAGCTTTATCCTATGGTCCAAAAATGCGTTGATAAAGGAATAAAGATTATCGGATTTCAAATTGGAAGTTATCCTAAACCTTCATTTACAAAATTTGAAAAAGAATATAAAGCTAGAGGTGGAATTCTTTATATTATCAAGGATTTTAAATCTGGAATGGGTTCAAGAGATATTTCGACTTATTTTAAGGATTTAGTAATAGAATCTACTCATGCAGCAGCTCCTAAAGATATGTAGATAAATAAATTATTAATTATGGAAATTAATAATTATAAAACGGTAATTAAAGAAAAAATTTAAATTTAATTATTTTTTTAATTAATTATTTAAATTAATTATTTTAATTATTATTTTATTATTTATTTTTTTTAATTTATAGATTATTAAATTTTTCACAATAAAATTATTAATGGGGATTGGGGATTGGGGATTGGGGATTGGGGATTGGGGATTGGG
>JAJJLE010000008.1:0-18464 GCA_023897235.1 Entodinium longinucleatum | reverse complement strand
CCCAATCCCCAATCCCCAATCCCCAATCCCCAATCCCCAATCCCCAATCCCCATGGATAAGTTATTTATTAATTTTATAAATATAAAATTCTTAGATAGAAGAATATTAAAAATATTTTCTTTTAAATAACAAAATTAGAAAATAAGGTTAAATTTTTATCGGTTACTTCCTGGCTAAAACAATTAAAATATTGCTTTCAAATTTTTTATTCAGCTAAATCAATTAAGTTGTAAATTGTTTTTCAATAGATCCTAAAATATTTTCGATTTTCTTTGTATCTTCTTCAAGATAAAAATTATCATGTTTAAGTTCCCTTAATCTGTTAAATTCGTCACTGTTTCCAAATGCGAAAAAATTTATTCTGTAATTCAATTCATTCATTTTTTCGCATAATATTTTATTTTCATCATGATCTCCTATATTATCTCCTCCATCAGTGAAAAATAATACTCTTTTGAGAATGAATTCCTTTTTAATATTTTCCATATAATTTAAAGCCAAATTAAAAGCAGCGGTGTAGTTTGTATAATTCCTGTCAACTTTTTGTATATCATTATCTGTGATTTTCCAATTATTTGTCTGATATAATTCTTTGAAATTTCCTCTTTTAATTTCAGCTGCATCTGTACCAAAAAATATAATGACTATTTCATGTTCTTTATCCTTTTGAGATTCTAATATTGTATTAGTCGTATCAATAAGAGAATCATAATAAGGATCCATGGACCCAGAAACATCCAAAATTAAAATAGAATAAATAGACTCAATTTTATACCAATTTTTATCATCGAATATTTCATTACTAAGACTTTTTTGTATCGGTGGAACAAAAAATTCAGTCGTATAAAATTTTTCCATTAGAGCCTCTTCTATTCTTCCCAGCCAGCATGCAATAGAAATAATTAATAATCCAGTTCCCTTTTCAGTGAACTCAATAAACGCTGATGTAAATCCTCCATGGATAACAATAGGACCTCTATTGAATTTATTTTTTTTATCTATTTTTGGATCATAAAATAAAATAAAAGCTTTATCTTTAGTATTATCAGTTAAATAAGAAAAAGGAGTAAAAGGCTCATAATTATTACTGTTATCTAGAGTTTTTGCATAAGATAAAGTTACTCCTTCATTAAAATATTCCATGCCGACCCTTAAAGAAAATCGTCTATTTTCTTCTTTTCCTGGAGGCGGAATTAATTCATTGGAATCAAATGTTCCTCTTTTAGATTTTGTTTTATCTATTTCTTTTCTAACATGAATAAAGGCATCAATATTAGGTTTTCTTACATAATTTCCACCCATTATAAAATTGGCTCCTACTCTATTAACTTCTTTGAAATTAAGATACTTAGATAATAATAAATTCGTTTCAAATGTAAAAGGCTCATTATCACAAAATAATAGTAATGCTCCTCCTTTTCTATTATATTCAGCAATTGTTTCTAAAAATGGAATTAATTCTTTTTTATTATCTTCTTTAGTTACTTTTCTTCCAGTTCCTCTTCTCTCTTTTTTATCGCTATCATATATCGTTTTTCCACCTTTTGGATAATCACCACTTCCATCACTGCAAAAAATCCAAGTTTCAATATATTTACAACGTCCATCTTCATTAATAGTTAACTCATCTACTGCATCTTGATAATTATATACAATAGTATAATCTAATCCTTTTGATTTCAATACAGCCCCTGCTCCTCCATTTTTATTAAATATTTCTTCACTAATTTCCGAATCTTGATTATTTTCTCCATAATATAATAATACTATCAAAACCCTACATTTATAACTTCTCAATTTTTCAAAAACTCCATCAATATATATTGGTTTTTCTACATCTACTATTTTAGTGGAAACTTTTCCCTTTTTCAAAATTTTTTCATCATTTAATATCATATTAAATATATACATAGCTCTTTTTGTTATATTATCTTCTAATTTTTTATCTAAAGGTGATTTCTTAATATAATTGGATAATTCTTGATATTCATTTTCTGATAGTTCTTTAGGCTTATTTATTGCTGGTTTAATTTTATCAAAAGAAGATTCATTTAAAATATTATTAAAACAAATTAAAAAGCATTCTTTTAATTTAATAAAAGACTGGGAATAACAGCATTTAGGATATATCTTATCTATTCCATAAGGAAAAGAGCCTATTCCTATAGTTATAAGATCATATCCGAATGAATCTAATTTATTAATTAAATCATAAGTTAAATCAATTTCATTTTTATCCATTATTAAATTATCAGTTATAAGAAATATTTTTGCTTCCTCTTTTCTTTCACATAATAATTTATAAGAAGTATAAAGACAACTTCCTGGACAGCAAAATTGATTAACTTCATTTTTAATAATATTGATTATTTCATTTAATTTATCAGATTTTTGAAAATCTTCACATTTTGCATTGTAATCAATTATTTTAATTCCATTTTTAGTGTTTATAATTATATCTATATATATTTCATTATTATTTTCAATAATTGAAGGTGCCAATAATAATATAAGTATAGTTGATATAGTATGAACTGAATTAAAAACTGCAAAAGCTGATTTTGATATATCAAATATAAATGAAATTATATATTTTTTAGTATCTTCGGGTCCTTTTTTTTCAAAAATATTGGTATTAGTAAACCCACTGCATATCCATTTTTTTATTCCTTTAATAGAAATATTTCCTCCAGAGGAGCAAAATATTTTTCCAGAAGAGAAATTTTTTTCTAAATAATTACTAAATGATGAATTTAAAAATTCTTTATCAAATTTAATGACATCTTCTAAAAAGTTTTTATTCGAATAGTCTTTATTTTTATCAGATAATTCATTGAGCTTTTCCTTATTTGGAAAATCAATAGAAAGATTATCATTTAATTTTTCGTAAATTTTAGATGAATCATTATAATATTGTTCTTTATTTTGAGCAAAAAATTTTGTTCCTTTATCGTTTTTAAGATAGTTTGAAAAGTCTTTTATCCATTCTAAAATTTTATCTTTCTCAAATTTATTTTTTGAATTATACACTTGAATTTTTTTATTAAAAATTTTATCATTAATTTCTTTATCTGTTAATAATGTTGATAATAATTCTTCCATTAAATTTTTAAATTGTTTTTCTCCATCTTTTAAATTGTTTTTATTAATATCATAAGGAACGAAAAATTCCTGGGAAACATTTGTAGAACGAGCTTTTTTATCTTTTCGATATTTAATATTTAATAAATTGTTTATATCTTCGTCTAATTTTAATCCTTCCAAATACCCTTCATCAAAATTGGTTTTTAATCCAAAAACTATGATTTTATGTTGAGTATTATTATCCGTGATATAATCCCAATCTGTTAATTCATCTATGACTTGAGGAGAAATCAAACTAGAAATTAAAATTTGAACATATTTATAATTTATTTTATTTTGATTTTCAAAATTTTGTTTTAATTTAATTAAAGCATTAGCAGGAAATGATTGTAATCTATTACCACAGGCCAAAGCATCTCTTAATCTATTTAATTGTATATTTATATTATTAATATTATCTTCAAATTTATCAGATAATAGCCAGATATTATTTGTTTCCCCAAAAACAGATATTCTAAATTTAACGCCATAATTTGTTAAAGATTTGCATAAAGCTATTGATATTATTAATGATGATATTCTTTGTTCTTCTGACATCATTTGGGAAGCATCTATGCATATATCGATATAACCATTTTCCAAAGTGAAAATCTTTTGTTTTTCAAAATTAATTAATTTATTTTTTATAATATTCTCTATTATATTTTGCATAAAATAAGTGTTTTTCAAATATATTTCAATTAAATTTTTATTTTTTAATTCTTCATTTACATTTGTATCAATTTGATATATGCATTCTTCTATATCATCAGGATTTTTTATAGAGCCGAATCTATCAACATTTTCAAACACTTTTTGATTTTTTATATTCCGAATTATTAATTCTAACATTTTTTCTTTTGAAGTTTTTGGAATATTATTTTTTTTTTTTATTTCATATTTTGCAGCATCTATTTTATGATTAATATTTTGACTAATTTTATCATTTTTATCATCTTTTTTTATATTATCATCATTGTTAATTCCAATATTATTCAAATTATTATTATCATAATTAGGTTCCCTAAAATCAGAATCAGATATAGAACTATTATCTTCACCATTTCCTATCGGCACATACCCTTTATGTGTCCCTTTTGAATCTTCAACGTCAATTAATCTATCTTTTTCATATGCTAAAGATTCTTCTTGTACTCCTCTAAATGTTCTCTTTAGATTATTTTCATTTTTATGTTCATAAAAAGAAGAATCTTCATAACTCTTTTCTTCTAAATTTGTAGAATTTTTTTCATTTATATTTTGTTGCTCTTCACTCTCTATATCATCAAATTTGGAAATTGAATTATTGTCATCTGAAGGTAATTCACATTTTTTAACAAAATTAAATTCAAATTCAGATTGTTTTTTTCTGTTTTTTATTTTAAAGCAAGAAAAATCAGAGAGTAAATATTCAAATTCGTCAAAATATTGATCAATAATATCATTAAATAATGTTTCTTTATATATATTGGATTCTTTTAGGATACACATAAAATCGTATATCATTTGAGAATTTGATATACAATCTTTTCTTCTTTCTTCTTTGGAAAAAATATAAGGAATGCCAATTAGATATCTTTCAAATATTTTTAAATATATTAATAAATTAAAGCAATTAATTTCATTATTTTTTATTTTATTAATAATATCATTTTCCATCTCTTTGGAACAATCGAAATTCTGATCGTTTTCTTGATAATTAAATTTTTCATTTGTTTCTTTTATTATATTATTTTCATATTCATTAAATTTATTAAATATTTTACTATTGTTAGGATATATCTCACCAGCATCATAAATAAAATCTTCACTATAAACATTATCTTTATCTTCCAAATTTATGCTATTTTTAATATATTTTTCATATGCCATATCTAATTCTTTTTTTAACTCAATATTAATCTCATTATATTCAAGAATTTTTTCACTTAATTCATTTTCTAATAAATCTCCAGGTGAAACACATAAATAAATAAATGAAATAATATTCCCTAATTTATTTAAAAATTTTTTAATATTTTCAGATAATGATATATTTATAATAAAATATGAATTGATTTCTCTTTCACAATACATTTTCTTATATATTTCCTTTAAATCTTTTTTCGTATTTTCTTCGGATTTATCACTATAATATTTAATTAAAAATTTAATAATATTTTTTATTGAAGTTTTCTCGTCTGTTATTTTTATTTGAGTTAATAATTCTTTGTCATCAAAATTTAATAAATTTATTTTGTCTTGATCATTTTCTTTCAATAGATTGTTTATTGCAGAATTAATATCATCTATTTTATCTGACTGTATTTTATCTATAAAATTAATTTTATCTTTTAGAATATTTTTAAATTCTTCTCTTTGATTTCGAGTAAAAATAGATTCATTTTTTTGCTTTAAGATAGCAATCATATCATTGTATTTTGAAAATAAAAATTCATTTTCAGAAAATCCAAAAACGTCAATATCTTTATCAATTTCTTTATATTGATAATCTAATACAAATTTTCTATCTATTATTTTATTTTCGAAAATTATGAAAGAAGAAAAGCAATTATCCTCTACTACTGAAATCAATTTTTTATATAAATTAAATTCTTTATTTATTATTATTAGTCTGAACATTTTAGATTCATATATATTATCAATTTCGTTCTTTGTCTTTTGATTAAATTCGCAAAATATTTCATCATCTCTTTTAATTATTTTCGGATTTTCAATATTTATTACTCGAATAAAGAAATTTTCTTCATTTTCTTCATTGAAAAAATATATTTTGCAATCTTCATTACTTAAATTTGAATTTATAATTTTAATTTTTAATGTTTCACCACTTTCAAGACATTCATTATTAAGTTTATTTTTATCATATTTAACATCTATTAAATCTTTATTATCTTTATTATCTTTTTTATCAATTTTATAACTTATATTAAATTTTTTAGTTGATTTATTATCCATATTATATAAGAAAAAATCTTTTTCCTCTCCATTTAAAATTGAAACTTCTGCTAAGCATTTATCTTTTCTAACATAATATTTATAATTATCATATATAATTAATCCATAATATTTGGGCTTTTCATATCCTACTTCGAAATTCAAAATATTTTTATTATTAAGATAGAGAGATAAAATATATTTTACTTTATCATAACTTTCAAAATTGTTTATAATATTAATTTTTCCAATTTCCTTTTTTATTTCTATTTTATCTTTAATTGTTTTTAAACGAAATCCTAATTTAGGTCCTTGGTTTTTTTCACACCCCGGTAATTTATATAATATATTAAAATTTTCTATATGGTGATTTATTTCGATTGTATTAACATTTTTATCTTTTTTATATATATATTTTTCATTATTTAAGGAAAATTTTAATATTAAAGGAATTACATAAATTAAAATATCTATTGAGCATTTATTCGATTCTTGAAGATTTTTATCTAATAAAATTAAATCAAAATGAATTTTCTTAAGTCCATCTCTTCTTTCCATCAATGTAAATTTAATTTCTAAATCTTCATATTTTTTTAAATTTTTTATGCTTTTATTTTTTATATTAGTTCTAATTATATTTGTTGTATTTTCTTGTTGGATCAATTTATATTTAATATCTTCTTTTGAATTATTTTTTATTGTCAAAATACCAATATCATTTGAATTATTATTATTCATCATTACATAAATCCCGAAATTTATTCTCATATTTAAATATAGAAAAATTGGTTTTTCTTCTTTTATAAATATAAAATTCAAATTTGATTCAAAATATTTTTCTTTTATATTTTCAATATATTCTTCAAAATTTGAATTATCTTGAAAATTATTAAATTTACTATTAAAAGATTCAATTTTAAAAATATCACAATTATATATTTTTAAATTTTCAATATATTTAATTAATTCTTCTTTTTTGACAGAATTTTTTAATTCATTATTGTCAATAATGTCAATATACTTATCATTTTTAATATCGTCTGAAATTAGCTTTTTAACTCCTAGTAAATTTAATTTTTCATTAATTATATTCATATCATTGATTTCATTAATAATTTGAAGTATATCTTTTTTTAAAGAATTATATTTTTTATATTCATTATTATCTATCGTTTCTAATTTATTAATTTTTATTTCCTTTATAATATCTTTTATTTCTTCTAAATCTTCAATATTTTCAAGATTAATTATATTTTTCTTCGTTTCTTCCAACATTTCTATATATTTGTTATTCATTTCAAAATCATTTTTATTTGGTTTAGATAAATTTAATATTATTTGAGTATAATTTTCGTATTCTATTGAGCCTTCAAATTTTTTTTCAAAATCTAAATGCCCTTCAAAAATATTTTTATTTTTTGAAAATTCTAATTTTGCTTTTTTAATTTCTTGAGCGACTTCTTCTTCAAATATTCTTTCCTTTTCTTTATATTTATTATTTTTTTCTTTTAACTCTTCGATGGATTTATTTGAAATTTCTTCTATGATATTTTTTAAATTTATTTTTTTATTTTTTATTTCTTTTTTATTTTTTTCCAATTCCTCATCATATATCTTTTCATAAATTTTACAAAAATAAAATAATAAATATTGAAATATTTCCAAAATTTTTGTATTTTTTTGGTTAGGAATTTCTTCTTTAACTACTTTTTCAATGATATAATCTTCATAAAATTTAGAAATTATTTTTACAATTTGTTCTTTTATATAATTACCTAATTTTTCTACCAATAATTTATTTATAGAATTAATAATAATTATCATTGATTGAGAAATATCATCTCTGAATATATCAAAATCATATAATTCCATTATTCTATATCCGTATTCATTTTTTGAATTATTTATTTCCATTTTTTTTGATATATTCTGAATATCTATTTCAGGAAAAGTTTTCCATTTTTTTGTAATTGCAGGCTTTTTGCTTTCATAAACTGAAAATAATGATGTTATATCAATTTTTTCCGCATCATAAATTTTTTTTGAATCATCAAACATAAGATTATGCTTTTTTTTTAATAATAATTGATTAGGATTTTTCCAACTTTCATTTTTCAATTCTTCATATGATTTTTTTAACCAAGAAAAATTTTTATTCCAATCTTCATCTTCAATTATTGAAATTATATCTTTTATTCCTTTATCAAATTTTTTAATTTCAGGTAATCCATTTATTTTAAAATCATTTATTAACTCTTTAACTTCATCATCATTAAAAATATTTATTTCCAATTGTTGAATGTCTTTATTGATATTTAAATCAAATCCATAATTTTTTCGACATTTTAAAATAAAATAATGATTAATATCATCTACACTTAATTTTGGCAAATATAAAAATTCATTTTCTTTAAATTTCGTTCCCAAATCTTCAATTTTACCTTTAAATTCAAATAAATCCAATAAATATTTAATCATTTTTGTTGCACTAATTTTAATTTCATTATTATTATTATTTTTTATAATCATACTTTTTATAAGAATATAATTAGCTGTTCTCTCATAAAATTTAATTTTTTCGATTTCATTTTTATTAAGAATAAAACTTTCTAAATCTTTTGAATTGTCTTTTAAATCATCAATAACTATTATATTAAATTCATTTCTTAAATTTTTATCATCTCTTTTTTTCATTCTTTCAATAATATTTCTTAATTTATAATATTTATACAATATTTTCACATTATTAGATGGAGGTTCATTTGAGCTGTTAGATAATATATAACTATAAGATTTATGATTTTGTTCATTTTCTTTTTTATTTTCTTCAATTTTTGATTTACAAGAATTAATTTTATTTCTTAATTCAGTTATCTCTTGAGCAAATTTTTCTTCGAATTTATTATCATCTATTTTTTCTAATAATTTTCTTATATTGTTTTCTTTATTTTTAATTAAGCACTCATAATGAGGATATCTTTTATAAAAATTTTCTAAAATATTTTCTAATTCTTTTTCATATCGGTTTTTTTTATTTTTGCTTTTTATTTTAATATTTTCTTTTTCTACTATATCTATTTTATCTTTAATTTCTTTGCTAATTTTATTCCAATACTCTTCAGCATTATTATTATAAAAAAATTTATTTAAATTATTAAATGTATTTATAATAATTTCAATATTATATTCCATCTCGCCAACTTTAAATAATCCAAGTCCATCTTTTAAATATACACCGTTTTCTTCATTTATCTCTCTTATACCTTCAAACAATCTGAAACCTAATTTTATTTTTTCTTTTAAATCATTCCATATATCCTTTTTTGCATTTCGTAATACATAAGTAATTCCTTCAATAAAATAATAAATTTCCGGAGATATAATTTTTTCTAAATCTACTTTTTTAAATTGATTGATATCTAATATATAAATTTGATAATACCAATAAATTTTTATAACATTTTCTTTATCATAAAATTTTAATAGATAATCATAGTCTTTGATAAAATATTGATCTTTGTTTATGTGTGTTATTATTTCTTCTTTCTGATTATTTTCATCAGTAATTTCTAAATAATCCATTCTCCATTCTTTATAATTTGTATCAATATCTTTTAAATTAATTATTTTATTGCAAGGAATTCTAATCTTTATATTATTTTTTTCATCTTCCACACTCTGAATATTATACTCATATAAAGTTAAGCAATCAAATAAATTATTAATATTGTCTTTGGCATTAGGAATAATTACTTTAAACTTTTTGAACATCGATTTTAATTTATCATTTGTAAGCATTTTAAAATATATGTTCTCAATTTTATTATTATCTTTATTATATAGATTCACATAATAATATTTATAAAATAAGCTTATTATACTTTTATCCAATTCAAGAATATTAGTTTCTGAAGGAAATATAGAATCAAACCCATTAATCATATTTTTAAAATAATATAACTTTCCTATTTTTACATCATATGATTTTAAATCCGAAGTGGTCAATTTAAAAATATCTTCAAATTTCATATTATATAAAGCATTTTTTTTAAACATATCTTCGATTTCTTTTAATATATTAATTAAATATTTTAGAAAGTAAAGAGAATAATAAATATTTGAATAATTTTTAAATTTGTCTGCTATTTGAAATACTTCTTTTAACTCCTCATAATATATTTCCATTTCTCTAAAAGTAAATAAAAATAAATTATTATTAAATAATTTATTTTTATTGGTTTTTACTTCTTCAATTATCTCTTCTTCTTCTATATTTATATTTAAATCATCTATAGTTAGATTTGAAAATTTCCCAGTTCCTTTTTTAATTATGCTATTTATATTTCTAATATCTTCATTTAAATTTTTGGTATAATATGATATCAAATTAATTTCAATTTGACTTAGAAAAATTTCTTGATTCATTTTAATATTTGGTATTAAATTTAATTCAATTTTATCATTTATTTCCAAGTTATTTTTAAAAGAATTTATTATTTTTTCTTTTAATTCATCTTTTAATCCCGAAATTATTGAATATTTTATACATTTGGATATATTTTTTCCATTCATATTATCACATCCTTTTAATAATTTTGTAAAATGAATTAAATTTACTGTTGATAATTTATAATTTCTAAGAATGTAATTTCCTGCTTTCTCATTATTTTTCATATCACAAAAAGAATTAGCAATGATTTTAGATAGTTTTATAATATTATCGTCATCTAATCCTGAAGTTATCAAAGAATTAGATATTAATATTGCATAATCTTCAGGATCGTTAAATTGATTTAAATTAATATGTAAGCATCTAGATTTAACAGCAGAAGAAATAATTTTATCACTAGAAGAAGTAATAAAAAGTCTGAAATTTGAATTTATATTATTTCCAATCATTTGCCTTTTTTTATAAGTTTTATGTCTTTCATTTTCAAATATCGTTAATGTAGGCTCCTCTTCAAGCAATGACATTAATCTTTCAATTTCTGATTTTGCAAAATGGATATCATCTAGTAAAACCCATTCTCCATTTTCTATAGCGTTGATTAAAATAGAATAAATAAAATCAAAATTGATATTTTTTAAAATTGACATCTGAGTTAAATCACTTTTTATCTGTTTTACATTGTTGAATTCGTTTTCGTCAATATCTTTCAAAATATTTATTAATTCAGGAACAATAAGCTTTTTATTTGAAATTATAAATTTTGTAATATCTTTAAATTCTCTTTTTATAAGTTTTTCTTGTAATACATTTAATTTTACTCTTAATGAATCCATATTTTTTTTGGCTAATTCAAGTCTTCCTATTAAATCTGAAGAATTCGTTTCTTTAGTGAATTGAATTATTCTTAATTTGATTCCAATTAAATTTGCTAATTGCTCTATTATAAATGTTTTTCCAGAATTTATATCTCCTGTTAATAATATCGTATTTTCAGCATTTAATCCTACAATTATTTTCATAAGAGCTTCTTTTTGTGATGTCGTAAATAATGTTCTTATTTCATTCATATTTTTTTTTGGATATTTAATATAATTATCAGATTTTCCAAAAAATAAACTATCTTTATCCAATCTTAATTCCCAATCTTTAACAGGAATTCTTTTGTCCGGATATAATATTAAATCTAATAATTCATCCGTTCCTACATTTTTTATATTTTCATTATTAAAATATTTATACATTTTCATTATTTCTCTAAAAGTATTATTTTTATTTTCATTTTGATACAACTTATGTTGCGATATGATAAATTTAATATCTTTTTCATTAAAAGTTCCCTTTAATTTTGTTCTTATTAATTTATCAAATTCATCTCTAGAATAATTTGGCAATTGAAAAGAATGATTTAAATTTAAAAAAGAATCAGATAATGATGTTCTAGAATTTGACATCATTGAACCATTCATTGCTATAGTTACAGCTATATTTCCTATATTACTATATTTTTGTCCATCAGGTGCAGTATATTCCCTAATGTTGCTATCGTTATCATTATTTTTAATAGCTCCTAAATATGAATATAAATCTTCTCTAAGACTTTCATTTGATAAATTCATTTCATCTAATAAAAGTCCTTTTTCGTAAAATTCTTTATCACTTTGGCTACTTTCAATAATTTTCAATAAAGTTTGTGGTATTTTTTTTGTTTTTATATTATTATCTGCATCTATCATTGGAACCATCATAAAAAATATTTCTTCTGTTTTTGTTGAAGGTGAAAAATTTATCCTTTCAAATTTAATTCCTAAATAATTATACATAAATATTATAATAGCGGTTTTACCTCTACCTGGCGGACCTTCTAAAATTAAAATGGAATCAGAAGCTAATGATGTTAATAAAGCATCTGCCATATCTATAAAAGAATTTGTCCAAACAATTTTTTCATTATTATAATCTTCTTTTTGATAAGCTATTTGAATTGAAATTTTACTATATTTTGATACAATATATTTTTTAGTATTAATTTCATCTATTTCTACTTCAAAAGGAATCTCATTTGGATCGCAGTCAATTTTACCCATTAATAAATTATAAAATTTATCAGGTAAAAATTCTTTAAGTTTATTTTCAATATTTGTCATTCTTTCCTGTGAATTCAATTTATCATATATAGTTCTCAAAGCTGCAATTCCTACAATATTATTATAATTTATGCCAGTACCTTTATACACATATACGTTTTTTTGCATAGTTTTCAAAATATTTTTTGCTGATTTACAAAACCTTATAAAAGTAAGAAACTCAATATTTTCTTTATTCTTCATCATAAACTTAATAATTTCATCTTCTAATTTAGGCATTCCATTTAAAATTTTTTTCAAAATTTTTTCATAATTATCATCAGGTTTTAATTCCATTGTTAAATATTTTTTTTCTTTATAATTAGGACAATGAATTAAAGTGCATCTTGATTTAAATGCTTCAGAAAATGATTTATTATGAACTTTTCTTGATGTAAAAATTATTTTAAATTTCGGATTATTTGGTAATGTTATTTTATTTTTATTATTATATGTTTTTTCGAAAATATCTTTGTTATTATAAATTTCTTGGTTATCTTCTGTTAATACTAAATATCTTGGATTCTCTAAACAAGAGTTTAATCTTTCAATAACGGAAGAAGGTGGATTTTCTATTCCTTTTAAAATTAAAATTTTTCCATAAATATAACTTGAAGGAATGATTCCTAAATGAAATGAAGTTCTAGTTTTTATTGAATTATTTTTATTATTTTTTAATCCTTCTCTTATTTTTATAAAATTATTATAACATTCTTTTATATATTTCATGCAATGATTATATTTTATAATATCATTTTTATTATTATTTTTTTTATTATTATCTTCTTCTATATTATCTTTGGCTTCTATAATATCATTTAACTTTTTAGAATCAAGAGAAAAATTATAATTTTCTTTGAAATCTTTTTCCATTTGGCTTTTTAATTTATCTAATTTTTCTTCATCATCTAAAGAAGATGTTCCAATTAAATTTTGAATTTCCGTATTTTTAGTTAAAAAATATATTTGGGGCTTTTTATTTTCTGATTCTAACCAATCTTTAAGAATAGTTTCTTTATAACTAGTGTTTCCAATTAATAAAAGGTTTTCATTAGAAGGAAAAAATTTATCTATTTGGCATGACATTCTTATCCAAAAAAGAGTTTGTAATGCGACTTGGGGATAATTTGAATAATCTTTATTTATCTTTAATTCAATTTTTCCTTTTTTAATAAATTTTAAATACTTTTCTTCAATTTTCTTTTCAATTATTACTACTTCTGATTTAACAAATTCTTTTAATTCATCTAAATTATTATATTTCATTATTTCATTTATTTTTTCCAAAAATTTTAGAATTTCTTTTTCATTTGCATTAAATTGAGGCAATATATAACCTATAATTATATAAACTAACTCCATTTTTTTGAATCTTGCTATTCTTTTTAATAAACATTTAATTTGCCTTATAGAAAAATTTACTTGAAAAACTTCTTTAACAGCTTTAAATACATCTATTATTTGTTGAACTGATATTGTATAATTATCTTTTCCTTCCTTATCTTTATTTATAAATTCTGAAAAAATATCTTTATTCACTATTTTATTTATTATGTTTATATCATAAGAAAAATGCTCAACCTTTAATGTATTAATTTCATCTAAAATAAAATCAGGAATTCTTTTTCTTCCTTTTTCAGTAGAAAAATTACCTGTGGCTATAATAAAAAATCCTGGATTTATTTTTACTTTATAAGGTACATATTTTAAAGAAATTTCATCATTAAATTTAGCTTTAAAAATAGGCTTTAAATTTTCAAAAATATTTTCTTGACATAAATTAAATTCATCTAATAAAATTGGTTCACCTTTTTCCATTGCTATTAATAAAGGTCCTTTAACGAATTCAAAATTTGAATCTTTATATGAATAAGTCCCAATTAAAGATTCTAAGGTCAACTCACTATTGCAACTTACAGATATTATAGGGTCTCTATTTTTAAATATTCTTTTTGCTCCATAAAAACGGCCAACACATGATTTTCCTGAGCCTGGATAGCCTTGTATAAAAATAGATTTATGACAAAGATCACTTAATATTATGCCTAATATCATTCTTAATGCATCATTTAATTTAATTTCCTTTATATTTGAATCATAAAAAAAGAAATCTGTATCCTTCTGCGAATTCTCATAATCAGACAGCATATTTGTCAAAATCAATTTAATTTTTTCTCCTTCATTTTTTTGTAATAATTCTAAAATTTTATTTTGTTCGTTATTTTCGAATATCCCTAATAAACTATAGCAATCTTCCAAATCTATTTTCGCATGAAATTTTTTATATATTAAACATATTTTTTCGATGAGTGTAGCAGTATTTTTTATATTTAAATTTTTTTTTTGAGATTTAAATAAATTTATTATTTTAGGGGATATGTCTTGTTCTATTTTTTTAATAATATGAATATCATTATCATCTTCTTCTTTATTTTTTGATTTTTTACCTATTTGAATATTTATATTTTCAATAGTTTTTTCCACAATATTCATGGTTTGAATATTATTTTCATCTATTTTTATTTCATCCATATAAATAACAATGAATCTATTCATTAAAGCTTTAGATATATTTTTTATTTGTTCTTCTTTTATAGTTCCTATTATCACAAATTTTGAACCTTTTTTAATAGTTAAATCATCTCCTTTTTTTTGTAGTACTTTAAATTTAAAATCTTGATAATTATATTTTATATTAGTTTCCAAAATTAAATTTAAACTTTCTAAAATTTGGCTTTTGGCATAACCAATATCATCTAAAATAACTGGGATTCCATCATTTATTGAATTATATATTGGGCCTTCATTCCAATTTATAAGGGAAGATAATTTATCATTATCGTTCATTTTCTTACCTGTATTTGGCCTATAATACCCAATTAAATCTTCATCCGTAATTTCGCTATTAAATAATAAATACTCATATTGATTACCTCGTGGAGTTTGATTATTATATAAAGTTGCAATTATTTTTGATATTTTTGTTAAACCGCTCCCACTTTTTCCAACAATTAAAGGATGAAAACCTTCTTCGCAGGCAGTTAATCCTAAATATACTGTACGAAAATAAGAATTATTTTCAAAATCAATTTTTTTATCATAAATCATATTTTCTTCATCAAATTTTTTTTGTATTTCTTTAACTTTTTTTTGTTCGAACACAAATTCCCCAAAATTATTGATTATATCATTATATTTATTTTTTTCTTCTTTTGGAAATCTTCCGACATAAGATATTTCAGCAGCTATTCTTTGATTTATTCTACTCTTATCGAGATAAGTGCAATTTATTAAATTTCTTAATGTCACAATTGTATCTATTTTATTTTGTTGCTCTTTACCCATTCTTTTATGCAAATCGATAAATGATTTTTGATTATTTTCTTTATAGTATTCACATCCCTTTAATTTTTGATTAAAAATATTTTCAGATTCTTTTTCATCTATTTCATCAAAATGAAGAATATAAAATTTTGTAATTATATGGGAAGGTAGAATATTTCTTTGAGTTTCATCAAATCCTTTGGCCTCACCATTCATTGTTAATATTATATTATAATTATCATTTTTATAATAAGTTTCATTATTTATAATTAATTCATTTTTAGATAGTGTATTTATTATACATGATAAAACTTCTGGTTTAGCCAAATCGCATTCATCCAATATAACAGTTTTTCCTTCAGTATATGCTTCTAGTATTATACCCGGATAAAAAGTAATTAAATTATTATCATCTATTAAATCTTTTCCTAATAAAGATTCTTGTGTTATTGATTCAGATAAAACTTCTGATTCATATTTTCTGTTATTTATTTTTAAAGCATATCTTGATAAATAACTTTTTCCAGCGGATGTAAATCCTTGGATTATTATTGGTATATTAGCACTAATCAAAATATCTAATTTATAAATTTTTTTTAAGGTTTCAAAAGTTAAAATACAATCATCGTTTTTTTCAGATTTATAAATTTTTTGAATAAATTCAAAAGGTAAATTTAATTCTTTTGCTTTTTTTTCGCCTAAATTTATTATTTTTTCTATATATTCTTTTGTCAAAATAAAATCATCATTTATATCAAAGCCCAAAGCTTTTTGAAAATCTTCTTTTGTAAAATCATCTTTTCCTAAACTTTCTTTTATATTTTCTATTAAATTTTCTTCAAATTTATTATTTCTTATTTTTCTTGGTATATTTTTATTGCAACATAACAGCCATTGTTCATCATTATTGATACTGAAATTCATATTTTCTTCTGTATTTTTTTCATCAGATATTTCATATAATTTTTTTATTATTTTTGGAGCGATTGACGTGAAATTATTTCCATCATATTTATCTTTATTTTTTTCCAAATAATGTGAGGCTTTATTAATGTCTATTTTTTTTTCTTTTAATATTATAATTAATTTATCAGTTAATCTATGTTCAAAGCCTAATTCTATAATTTTATCTAATAAATATCCATAATTTATAGAAAAAGTTGCTTTCCTGATATATAATAATTTACAATCAAAAAAAGATATTTCATGTAATTTTTGAAGATAAAGAAATATATCATTGTTATTATTTAATATTGGTTCATTATATATATTAAATATACTATTATTGTTTTTTTTAGGTTTTATTTCATATCTATCTCTTTGATTATTATATGATAAATCTTTATCATTAATTTCTATTATATTATCATCTAAGGCTATATTTTCTTTATTATTAGAATTTCTTATTCCAAAATATATATTTTCTTTTGATAAATAAAAAATTGGACAAATTGAAAAATATATATTATCTTTAAAATGAATAAATTTATGACTTTTTTCATAGTTATTTGATAAATCATAAATTTCCAATGTAGAAATAGATGATTTAATTCCGATATGTATATAATCCTGAATATAATATTTATAAAATTCTTCCTCCAAGCTGAAAATAATCCCATTCTTCTTTTTTTCTTTTTCTCTCAAATATTCTTCTTCATTTTTCCTAAAATTTTCTTTGATAATATAATTTTTTTCTTCAATTTCTTTCATTTCTTTTTTCTCATCTTTTATAATTATTTTTTCATCCTCTTTTTCTTCCTCTTTTTGGTTTATTTCCTCTTTATTTATTTGAATAAATTTTTTTTTTTCGATAATATCTTCTGGTTTTTCATATTTTTCTTCTTTTAGATTTTGTTTATTTTCTTCTTTTTGAATTTCAAGTTCTTTTTTAATATTTTTTTCCATATATACACAAGGAATATTTTGACGATCTTTGTCATTTATATCACCTATAGTCATATCCTTTAAGTTATCATTTGCAATTATTTCATCTTTTTTAATAAAAACATATTCATCATCACAATATGGCTTAGGAAGTTTTTTTTTAAAAATTTTTAAATTTTCCTTTAAGCTGTAGAAATATTTATCAGGCAAAGGAGAATTATCAACATATATAATGAAATAAAATTCTTCAACTTTTATATTAAGAGTTCCTGAACATTTTTCTAATTTGCATTTTCTTTCAAATTTTCTGATGTATTTATTCCCATTTTGGCCTACAAAAATATCATCATCTTTTATTTCATTTCCCAATTCTTTTCTCAACTCTTCTAATGTTTTGGTTTTTTTCATGTACACTGTTATCTTTTTTCCAGTAGTAAAATTGATATTAACTTCTTCTTCTCCATCGTCATCCATTTTTAAATTATATTTTGTTAAATTTTTAAGCTTTAATTAAAATAAAAAATACAAATTTATTTTATTAATAATAAAATTTTTATAAATCAGTTAAATGGGGATTGGGGATTGGGGATTGGGGATTGGGGATTGGGGATTGGGGATTGGG
>JAJJLE010000007.1:0-18563 GCA_023897235.1 Entodinium longinucleatum | reverse complement strand
AATCCCCAATCCCCAATCCCCAATCCCCAATCCCCAATCCCCATATAATTCCTATACTAAAATTTATTTATATTTTCAAATAATTAAAATAATTAAAAAAATAATAATTTTTTTTTTTAAAATTTATTAAATAATTTATTATTAATAATTAACTCTTTTCTATTTCATATAACTAGTAAAGATAAAAATTTAAAATTACTTAATGAGCGATAATAATAGTTCAGATGAAAATGATGATAAAAATGAAATTAAGGAATCATCTGAGTCCCATCAAAATATTAAAAAAGTTAATAAAAAAAAGAAAGAAAAAGAAAAAGAAAAAGAAAAAGAAGATACAGATTCCGAAAAGAAAGCTGAAAAATCAATTGATAATATTTCAGAAGATTCAGACAATAAAGAGCACTCTATATCAAAAAAAGAGGATGATAGTTCTTCAGAAAATATTGAAACAAAAAATATTAAATCAGAGGATGAATCATCTGAAGAGAAAGATGAAGCTTCTGAGTCATCAGAAGAAAGTGATATAGAATTAATTAATGATGATGATGATAAAAATAATAATGATGAAGAAATAAATTTATATAAGGAAAGGACTGAAGAGAATGTTCATCCAAAACCATGCAGGAATAATATAAAGAAAAATATATCAGAATTACAACCGAAAAACATAGATAAAAAATTTTTGAAGGATATCGAAAGTAAAGAAGAAGGCGAAGAAATGGCTAAAAAAAAAATTAAAGAAATAATAACTCATTTCAAAGAATCTCCAACAGAAATAGATTTTTATTTAGAAGAATTCAAAAAAAAAGAGAAAAAAGATTTTTTTAAAAAACAGAAATATATTTTAACAAATAAATCCATGGAAAGAATAGCTCTTTTGATTCATTATATAACATGTGGAATACCTGTCTTTTTAGAAGGAAATACAGGCACAAGTAAAACAAGGGCAACATTAGTAGCATGTAATTATATAAAAAAATTTTTAAATGATAAAGGATACCCAAAGGAATTAATACGATATAATTTAAGTGCCGAAACAAAAATAGATGATATAGTATCAAAATATGTGAGTGACCCTGATTCAATAATAGGATTAAATATAAAAAATGGACCCTATGTAGAGGCTTATACCAAAGGAAAAATATTATTATTTGATGAAATCAATTTAGCTCCAGTAAATGTTCTTCAAAGTATTCAACAATCTTTAGATAATGGATATATGAGTATAGAAACACATGGAAGAATTCTTTTAAAGAAAGAAAAACATCAAAATTTTTCTTTGGTAGCTACACAAAATCCAAATAAAGGCGCTTTTGTAGGAAAGAGACAAGATTTAGGAACAGAGTTTTTATCGAGGTTTCAAAAAATATATTTTAATGATATAGAACAAAGCGAAATGAGGGAAATTGCGAAAGGAATTGCAGAAAATTATGGATTATTAAAAAATCCAAAAAATAAAGAATTAATTAAAAATATTGTAGATTTACATTATGAATGGGCAAAAGAAAAAGATTCTCAAGATAGTATTCATTGCTTTACTATAAGAGAAATAGAAACAGTTATAGATTGTCTTTCAAATAAAAATAATTATGACCCTTATGAAGTTATCATGACAATATATGGAGGTAGATTTAGAAAAGATATAAAAAAAACTTTAGAAGACAAATTGAAAAAATATAAAATACTGAAAAAAAATGTTATTCCATTTCCTAAAGATTTCCCAGAATGCTACAAAAACGATGCTTTGATTGAAACAGTGAGAAGTGTTTTACTAGTACTTGAAAATAAAAGAAATGTCATTATTGTTGGAGATAATGAAAGTGGATTGACATTAATTGCAGAATTGTGTTCAATTTATTTCAATAGAAAGCATAATAAATCTAGCAAAAAAGCAAAAGATGAATCTAATATTTGTTTTTGTACTAATAATTTGGAATGTTCGGATCTTATAGGGACACAAAAAATTTCGAATTCTGATGACGAAGTTTTAAAATTCGAACCAAAATTTTTATATAATGCTATTATTAAAGGGAAATGCGTCGTTCTTGATAGTATTAATGAAGCTTCACCTAGAATAATTGAAAGATTAAATGGATTATTAGACAAAAAGGTTGATAAAACAGAAGAAAAATTTGAAGTTCCTGAAAATAATAGAGAATCTGAAATTGATATTAATAAAAATTTTAGAATAATATGTACATCAAATTTCGATAAAATTAATCAAATCTCCCCTGCTTTTGTTAATAGGTTTGAAGTAATAGTTTTAGAAAATCAATTAGAAAATTTAGACGAAGAAAAATATAAAGAATTAATTAAATTTTTATGTAAAAAGTATCATAAGGAATGGTGTAAAAATCAAAAGAAAAAATCAAAAAAAAAAAATAAAAAAAAAAGAAAAAAATCAGAGGAGAAAAGTTTTGCTTCTTTTTGGGAAAATGATGAAGATGAAGATGATGAAAATGTTGAAATATCCAAAGTTATGGAAATAACTGATGATATGACCGAGTTAATATACGAAAAAATAATTGAATTAAAAAATCATATATATGATATAGATTCAATAAATGATGAAAATTCTAAAAAATATTTAACAATGTCATCTATTAACAAATTTATTAGAGCAGTTGTTATATTCATAAATAAATTTAAAAATAATGATAAAATCTCTTTGAAATCTATTATTAATTTTTCTTTCGAATTATTATTTGAAAAAAATCTATCCGATGAAAACAAAGAAATTCAAGAATATTTATTAGATTTAATTAATAAAAATAACCAACTAGAAGATTCAAATGAAGAGAAATATTTTTTTGATAACTCTGAGCAATTAAAAAAATTTATGGTTCAGATGTACGCATGTTCTTTAGTTAATCAATATTTATGTATTGTAGGTCCTCCCGGGGTTGGTAAAACATTAGGAGCAAGGGCATTTTCTTACATAAGACGTCATATTTTAGAGAAAAATTTTGAATCATCTTTTAATATGCATATTTTTAATCAATTTTCACAGCCAAGTGATTATTTCGGCATATCTTCATTAAAAGATGGTAAATTAATTTTTAAAGATGGCACTTTGACAAAATCTATCAAAGAAGGAAACGTTTTTATCGGAGATGAATTTAATCTCTCTTCGGAAGAATGTATGAAAGCTCTTATTCCCGTATTAGAATTAAAATTTAACGAAGAAATGTTAATACCTGGAATAGATGGTAAAATCTCAATAAATCCTAATCTTTTTTTTGTTGTATGTCAAAATACGAGAGAAACCTTTGGACGTAAAGAATTACCGGAAAAATTTAAAGTTAAAATAAAAATCATTGATTACCCTGAAATAACTACAGAAGAAAACGAAAATATTTGTGAAAGCATTAGTGGAAATATTTTTAATGGAAAGATAAATGGTATATCTAGAGACGAATCAAGATCATGTGGTGATTTCATGATGAAATTAAATAAAAAGGAAATTTTACCTCCATGGTCCTTAAGAGATATATCAAAATTATTTTTAAGAATCAAAAAACAAAGTAAAAATTTTAAAGACTTTGAAGGATTATCGATTAAAGAAAATATTTTATTTTATATTTTATCTTCGCTAAATGATTCTTTAATTAATGAAATACACGATACAATAGTTGATTTAATAAAAGAATCATTTAAATTAAATCCAAATGAAAAAGAAGAATTATCAAAATTATATAATGATAAACCAATTTTAACAATTGAGGAAAGTAAACTTTATATAATAAAAGGAAAGATAAAAATATTTTTTTGCAAATTTAAAGAAGAAATTTATAATTATTTAAAAGGGCTTCAAACTATATTAAACTCATTATTTTATATATTATTAGCAAGTGATGATGAACCAATTTTAATATCTGGGCCGAGCTTAGAAAGTGAAGAATTGGCAAAATTAATATTTCATAATAAAGAAAGCAACGAAATCATATCTTTAAATTCTGAAACGACCATATCACAACTTATAGGCTCCATAACCCTTGTATCTTATGAACAATCTAAAAGATACTACTTAAAACAAATATATGAAATATTACAAGTAAATAATATTGATAATTTATTAAAAGACTCAGACGATTTTGAAAAAAATAAAGAGCTAATTAAAAAAAATATAGAAGAATTTGAAGCAAAGAGAGAATTTGATGAGAATTATCCCTTTTATTACGCTTTACAACGATTTAAAAAAAAATTATTTGATGAAGATATTAAAAAAAGACATAATGGTTTATTCGATATGGAAATAGAGTTTAAACCAGGTATATTTTTATCATCGAAAATAAGAGGAAAGAATTTGATATTAAAAAATATTACCAATGTTAAAACTGAAAATTTAGAAAGATTAAACGAAGTAACCTCCGGGTATAAAAAAATAACATTAAATGAAGATACACCAAATACATTCACTAAAGAAAATAACAAAGAAATAAGCTTTACAAAAAATTTCAGAGTAGTTGCTACTTGCAATGAAGGCACAGAAGCTTCACTTTCGGATGCATTTTTATCAAGATTTACTTTAATATATGCGAATAAATATAATCAATCAGAGGAATTAATAATATTAAAAGATGTATCAGGGACCTCATCAGATTATGAAAAAATGAATAAATTATTAGAGAAATATTATACTAAATACCCAGAAGCAATAAAAATGAATTTAACTCAAAAAATAAATTGTATTAAAATTAAAAAAGAAATGGATAAAAAAAGAAAACAAAGAGAAGGCCAAGACCCATGTGATATTTTAAATTTAATTATGTATTATTTCTTAAATGGATTAAATGAAAAAAGAGAAAAACAGGATATCAATAGCATTTTTGAAATTAATGAGTATTATAATGATGATGATATTGATGATCCTCCAATTGAAATAATCGAAGAAGATTATAAAGAACCTTTTTTGAAATCAAAGTTAACTAATTTAGAATTGTATATACCTCCCTCTCAGACTATAAAACAAACTGAAAGAGATGAAGAAAAAAATAATTTAGTTTTTATTAGTAAAATGAAAGAAATTATTGATGTAATACATTTCGGGATATCTTTGAAAATACCTTTAGTTTTAGAGGGTGAATATGGTCAAGGAAAATTATCTGCAGTGAAATATTATGCGAAAATGGCAAATTTAGAATTAATTGAAATCCAAATTTTTAAAACAACAAAAGTGGATGATTTATTGTGCAAAACAGCGTTTAAAAAAAATAAAAATAGTGACTTAATTTTTGAAGATTCAAAAACACCTTTATATCATGCAATTGAATGCGAAGATAATTTCCCTAAAAAATTAATAGTTTTTGAAGGAATTAATAATGCCTCTCCTGCTGTTTTAGAAATTTTAAATTCAATCTATGGCAAAAAGGGAACTAATATATTATTACCAAATGGCTCTAAAATAATTAAAGGTAATATGAATTTAATATCTATATTTAATCCTACAGAAGATTTTACAAGAGATAAACTATTCGGAAATATTATTGATAATTCTTTATATTATAATGTTGAAAATCCTTCTGATGATGATATTAAAAATATTATATCAAAACTTTTTGAAGAAGCAGGTAGACCTCCCGAAGAAATCGAATTATTCGAAAATTGCTTTTTTAAAGCTAGAGATATAGCCAAAGAAGGCGAAGGAGAATTTCCCATTACTTTGCATGAGGTTAAAAAGTATATTTCATTAAGGACTTCAAATTTAGATTTAAATGAAAGAATATTTATGGCTTTTATTTTTATTTATCATTTTAATGAATATAAAAATATAATAAGAGCTCAAAAAGAACTTAAATTAGAAACATATTCATTCTTTCCTCAAATTGATTATGATGGAAATAATCAATATTTAACTTTTCAATTATCAAAAAAAGATGACAAAAATAAATTTAAAATAGAAGTCAAAGATCCAGATAAAATTGAAGCAAAAAAATTAAAATTAAAATTTAATACAATGACTATTACTCAAAAATTATGTTTCCTGTTTTTATTATGCTGCGTTAAAGCCAAAATAACTCCAATTATCCAAGGAGGTACTGCTGGAAAATCTTTTATAATTAAAATATTGCAAGAAGCTTTAGGACAAGAAATGGCCATTTATCAATTAAATTCTAATTCAGGATTGTCTTTATTTACTGGTCAAGCTGTTATGAAAGAAGAATTAGATAATGAAGAAAAAGAAATTATTAATAATATATTAAAGTTATTGAATATAAAAGATCAAAAAATAAACGCTCTTGGAGCAAAAGATTATAATAACATCAAAAAAATAATTGAAAATAAATTGCAGTCAAATGAATTAAATTCTGAAGAAAAAAAAGAATATGAAAAAGCTAAAAATTCATTATCAAAAATATTATCTCCAATAAATAGATTTGTACATCAAGATTCAGAATTAATAAAGAGTTTACAAGAAGGAAAATGGGTAACTTTAGATGGCTTTGAAATGGCAAATATGGAAATCTCAGAAAAATTAGGATATTTATGTGCCTCTAATCCAACTTTAAATATTGTTGAAGCTGGGTACGAAAATTTAAATTTCGATTCTTCCAATATACATCCAAATTTCAGATTATTTATTCTTCATAATCCATTTTCAAAAAATGCAAAAAAAATTGAAAAATCGTTATATAATAAGTGCATTAAATTTACATTAGAATCTATAGATAATCTTCCAAGAGATGTAACAACAATGTTATATAATAATATAAGAGCAAATGAAACATACCCAAATAGTTCATATTGGAAAGATTTATGTGGACGAATAAGCACTTATCATATTGAGCAAACAAGAGAAAGTAGAAATGATTTAGAAAAATTTGCAGGAAATGCCCCCATTACTCCAAGACATTTGTGCTTTATATCAAAAGATTATCACAATTATTTTAAAAAAAATAAAATTTCTGATACATGTTGGCTAAAAAGTATATTTGATAATTATTATTGGAGATCATATATTTCACAGGATTCAACCAGCAGAAAGAAGAATAGGGATCATACTTTAAAGGTTATAGAATCTCCTCCTGATTACAGATATAAAGTTGATCTGGAACTGGATTTTAATATAGAGTATCAAGAAATTAATGAATGCTTAAGAAATATTCAATTAAATGTAGCAAAAAATATTCAATATCAAGATTTTGATTTAAAGGAATTCTTAAGATATTGTTTATTTATACCTGTTAGTATGGAATCTTTACAATTTATAAGGAATAATATATATGATACAATTAATTTATTAGATAATGATGATAATAATGTCGATGAGGCTTTGAAAAATAAATTTTATAGTATTCGTTTTATAAAGAGTAGTTATGACAATATATTGAATAATTATGAAAATATTGAAGGCTTCGATAAAAAACGTGAATTAAATGATTATGAGTTACTAAGTTATGATAAAATAAAGAATTATTTACTTAGAATGAAATTATTATATTTATTACTCGATGATATAAAAATATATGAGCCAAATATAAAACTTAAATTATTTAATGATGATACGAATAAACTTTGTAGTTTATTATTAAATTTAATAAATTATAAAAACAAAAAAGCCTTTGAACAGCTATTTATATTTTTATTTGATAATCCTCATAATTTCGAAATAATTCATTATTTTTATCCCTATAATAATAACGAATTAAAAGATGGTGAATTAAAATACGCAAATTATTATATTTATTTCTGGTATAAATTATATAAAAAGAAATTTAATTTCTCAGTAAGATTTGATTATAAAAGATATGATATAGAATTCCAAGAAGATCCTAAAAATAAAAAGCCTACTTCTTATTTTATTTTTAACGAAGAAAATTCATTAAAGATATCAAAGGGCTCATATATAAAAAGAAAAAAATATATTAAAAAATTAAATGAAGATAAATACATCTTTTTTTATCTAGATAAAACACCCGATGAAAATACAAAAGAAATGCTTGAAAATATAAGATTTTATTTCAATTCATTAGATCACCAGTTTCCTATTAAGACTTTAGATGAAATAAATGACTTTCAATTAGAATCATTGAACTTTTTCAGTAGCATTTCAAATTCATTAATTAGTAGAATTTTACCTTTAATAATAAATTTAACAGATCAATTTCCAGATATCATTAAATATTTTAAAAAATCTTTTGATATATTCGAGCAAGATGCTTTAGATATTTTGGAAAAAGAATTTTATGAATTACCGGAGGACTTAGATTCTTTTATTAAAAAAATAAAAGAAATATCATTTTTCTGTGAATCTGAGTCTACAAGCATGCTTTGGAAATATAGAATATTACTAAATAATTTAAGTTCAAAAGATGATAATCAAAAAAATAAATTTTATAAATATTTCAAAGCAGAAGAAAGTACCGATATCAAAGACGTAAAAAATTATATTGATAAAGAAAAGGAAAATTTAGATAAGTTAAATATCTTTTGGGATGAAGAAAAAATTCAAATTTATAAAAATAAATTATCTGAGTTACAAATTTTTCTGAATTTATATGAAGATGAAGATAATAAAAACGAAGAAATTAAAAAATTAAGAAATGAAGGCAAAAATCTTTTATTTAATTTAGAAAATAATATTAAAAATAAAACATCCTCAATAAAATATTTAAACTTACTAAAAGAAAAAATATTACTATATAATGAAAATCCGGAGCAATCTAAATTAGATGAATTAAAAAATGAAGTTAATAATTTAATTAATATAGTCAATTTAGAAAATGAGAAATTAATTGATGCTTTAAATTTACCAAATAAAAACGAAATAAAAATTATTGATATAAATAAAAAAAATTTGATATTATATGATATACTTTTTTGGTATTCTTGTACACTTGAAAAATTTGAAAAATTAAGTGATAAAAATATATCCAAAAAAAGCAGTATCGAGTTAACAAAAAATCTTCTAATGGAAAGTGAATTAGAGCCTATAATAAATTATATAAACGATAAAAAAATTGAATTAATTAATAACAAAACGAATAATTGGTACAAAAATAGAATTATAATAAATCAAATGCTACGTGGGGTTTTTATTTCTAAAATAAGAAATAATGAAATAGAATTAAATGATGTTAAAAATATTGTTGATGCAATAAATTCTAGAGTTAATAATATTTCTGAAATACCTGAAGAAGAATTTTATTTTACTTATATAATATCAAGTAAATACCCTAAAAATTTAAAAATTAGAATGCCGATTTTTGAAACAAATGATGTATTTTATTTATTTTATAACTATCATAAAAAAGGCACTTATAAATTAGATAAGTTTTTTGAAATAATTGATACAAGCTTTGTTGAAAAAATGCAAAATATTCCAGAAGAAATATTAAATAATAAATTTGATAACATGATTAGCTTTGCTGAAGAAATAGGAAAATTATTTTATGAAAATATATATGAAAAAGAATTAAAAAGTGATGATAATTTGGATATAATTGATATAATAAATTCAGAATTAGAAACAGAAAAAAGTCAAAACAAAAAAGATTTTCTTAATAAAATTGTTTCTAATTTAGAATTTATTAAATCTTTTCATGAAGTAGTGATTCAAAGTCAAAAAGAGCATAAAGATAAATATTTATTTAGGTTAGACGATTTTTATAATTTAGTAAATGACAAGAAAATGATGAATTGTTCTGAAATATTTAAAAAACAAATTCAGCTTAAAGAAGAGGATAAAAATAAATATCTTTCACCATCTTTAATATTTTATTTAAATAATAATCAATCATTCATAGATGATTTATTTAAAGAAATAACCGCTTCCTCTATTATCACTGATTCAAGGAGTGATTTAGTTTGTGAATATCTTCCTTTTTGGCTTTATATTTTAAGAAATATATCGTCATTAAATTGTATAGTGCATGATCAAAAAGATATAGAGCAAAATATTACAAAAAATATTGTTGATAAAATTAAAAAAGGAATATCTTATTCAAACTATAATTTAAAATGGATTAATTTATTATTAGATAAAATCTCTCCTGAATTATTAGATCAAAATATTCATTTTTTTTATTATTATTTTAATGCATTAATTAGTAATTTAGATTTACCAGGGGAATATTTGATGAATTTTGCAAAAAATGAAATAGAAAATTATATATCAATAATAATAGATTATGTATTCGATAATAATATTGATAATTTATTTGATGAAAATTTATATAAAAATAGTGAAAATATTATTTTGAAATGGACTACAGATCCTTCAAATTATTTATACGAAAAAATAAAAAGTTTTGTTAAATCCAAGTTTTTTGAATTAATGACTACAGAAAAAATAATTGATATATTTGATGACATTATTAAAAACATTAATGTATATAAGGAAGAATTTATAAATCAGATTATAAAAGTAAACGAAAAATTAAAAAATGATTATAGTAACGTGTTAGAAGACAATAAAAGTAAGAAAATAAATGATAAATGTGATGATATATTCAGCATTAGTGAAAGTTATAAAAGTGCTATTGATAAAATGCTATTAAGAAAAGATTCTTCTAATAAACAAATATTTGAAGAAGAAATGAATAATTTAAATGAAATGAAAAATCAACTTTTAAAATACAATACATATGGAGTAAAAGAGGGAGAAGAAGAAAAAATTGTTTTTTATAAATTAAATTATGATTTTACTCCACTCAAAAACAAGCAATATTTTTTGAATTATATGGATCAAATTATTAAAACTGATAAAAGCCTTCATAAAGGGAATATATATCTTATTAATGATAGAAATGAGGAAGACATGAAAAAACTTTTTAGTATTAAAATAGAAGAAAATTATGAAGATGATGATGAAGAAGAAGAAATAGAAAGCATTAAAGATAAAGAAGATAATAAAGAAATTGAAGTTAAAAATTTTATCGATTTTGAAAATATTGAAACAATAAAATTTTTTGAATTTACAATTGATGATGAGGAAAAAATCAGAAAATTAATAGAAGAAAATACAAACATTATAGATAAAATTGATGTGAAGGATTCTCCCCAAATTTTATTATCAGGCTCAACTGTTGATGAATTTTCAAAATGTCTTGAAAATTTAATAAACTTATCAGGATCTTTGTTTTCTAAATTTAATAAAATAAATGATGACCCGATATATGATAAAGATATAATTAAGACTTTTGAAAAAGAAGTCGAAGATTTAGTTAAACTTTTAACAGAAGTAAAAAATAGCCTTAAATTAAATAATGAAGATTATGAAAATTTGAATAACTTATCCCAAGAATTAGAAAAAGAAATCGATATTTTTTTGAAAAAATTAAATAACTTTAATCAGAATTATAATAAAGAAGTCAAAATTATTTTTAAAGAATTTTTCTCCATCAAAAACGAGAATCCTTTTTGTTTAGATTTTAAAATTCCAGAAATTCCTAATGAAATATATAATTCTAAAATTAATTTAGACTCCATGAATAATATAAATTTAGATAAAATTTGTATACCGATTATATCCTTAGATAGTGAAGGTAAAAATTTAAAATGCTGTTATGAATCACTTCATTTTAATTTAGGAAAAATCTGTCCAATTTATTACCAAGAATTTTATACAATTAATATTATTTCATTGGTTGATGAAGATTTGTTCACAGAATTAAAGATTATAGATGAACAAAAAATGGATAAAGAATTTATAGAAGAAAAAAATATAGAAAATATATCTATTATTAACATTGAAGATCAAAGTAAATTTTTAAAAGTGAAAGATTCATTTAAAAAAGGTGAAAATATTCAATTATTTGTTAAAGTTTATCCTACAAATAAAGAAGAAATTTATAAATTAACTTATACTTTGACTATTCGAACCAATTCTGGAAAGCGTTTAGACCTACATATTGAAATAAAATTGACTGTAATACCAATAAATGTCTTAGTATCTTGTGACAAATATAGTTTAATAAAGGAAGAAATAAATACTGAAAACAGTGATATATGTGGCAATGTAACAAAATCCTTTAAATTAGATGCAGCAGAATTATTTGAAGATGAATTAATAAACTTTAAATTATCAACAGATAAAGATGAGGAACCGATTATCTTTTATCTTAGTGCAGAATCTTTAGGAAATAATACTTCAGAAATCCCAGAATTTTCAAAGTCTAAACAAAGCTCAAATTTTTACATTAAAATTCCTAAATTTGAATATAAATCTGAAGAAGATTACATTCCAAGATTACATTGCAAGATAGAAGTATATATTAATAAAAATTTTATCATTTATTTCACTATAGATTGCGCAATAAAGCCTATAAAAAATATTTTTAAAATATATGATTTTTATTCCAAGAGCTATGTTGAAAATCAAATGATAATTTATCTAAATGAAAAATCTTTAGAAATATTTAAAACCTCCAAAAAAAATATTCAACTTAATTGTATATTATTTTCAACTTTGGAAAGCAGGGATTTTACTGCTCTTCCTGATGCTTTTACAGGAGGAAAAATAACTACTTATGAAGGTATAATAGAAAGCGGAAAAGCCGAATTTTCTTTGAATTTGGAATTTAATGATGATGATATAAATATTGAAAACGAAATAGAAAATTTTATTAATATAAAAATTAATATAAAAGATTTAAAAGGCGATCCAGTCGAATTCAAAATAAAATTTTCTTATCCTCCTGAGAAATTTTCTGATGATTATTATAATGTATTTAACATATTTGGAAAAAACGAAAAAAACGAATTAGAGCCTCTCCATCCACCACAACAAACAAATTTATATGTAACTCCTTTCGATTTTAGTGAAATTGAAATCGATTACAAAAATGATCCAAAAGAATTCAAATTTTATTATATAAATAATAAAAATAATAAATATAAAATAACATCTTCAAAGGGAAGTATTAATGATGATGAATATCTATTTTCTTTAAGTTATGAAGATCAATGGTTTCCTTTAATAGAAACTAATATTTTTTATCATCATTTTGAAAATGATGATAAAGTTCTTGATTTTGATACTTGGAACAAAATAAAAACACCAGCAAAGGATGACCACGAAAAATGGAAAGAAGAATTAAATGATTACGATAAAAACTTATATAAAGAAATTTCCGAAATGAAAAATTTTGATGAACCTGATGAAGCTTTTTATAAAGAATGGGAAAAAAAATTTGAAAAATATATCAAAGATAAAATTAATAATTTTAAAAATATGATATATAATTATAACAGCAAAATTCCAAAAAATATAATCACATTTGAAAAATTGATATATATATTATTTGAAAATAGAGAAATTTTAAAAGATTTACATGAAGATGTTTTATCGAAAGAAATAACAGAAAAATTGGATAAATATTATAATAAAATTAATAATCCCAAAGATGAAGGAATAGAGCAGAATATTGCTTTAGTTAATTATATTTTAAAATTTTTAAGATTTTATGAAGATAAAAAACGTATATTTAATAAACAAAATAATAAAATAAAATTACTTCTTCCAGATTTAAAAAAAAAACAAATAGAGTTATTAGGCAAATACTATACAATAGAAAATATAGATGAAGATATTCCTAAACCTAATTTATTGATTAAATATGAAAATGAAATCAAATTATTAAATCAAGAAATTTCTCATAATGGATTAATATCAGGTAAACAATTTTTGATTAAGGGAAACGATACCGAAGAATTTGATAAAAATATTGAAGAAAATAATGATGATTCAGATGATGATAAATACAGCATGGAATTTGAAAAAAATATAAAAATACCTTTGCCTGAAATAGAATTAAATCAATATAAAGAAAAGAAATCATTGAATAATATTATAGAATTATATAAAAATTTGGTAATTATTTCAAAATTATTTCCTGCATATTTACAATTGGAAATAAAAAATAATAATGAATTAAAAAATTATTTTGATTTATTATGTTCCGTATATATGATTAATAAAAAAACAAAAATTAAAAATAGCTCATTAATATATTTATTTTTAAATGAATTTAATGAATATTTCGAAGATTTGGTCATAAAATTAAAAAATTTCGGGGCTACGTTTGATAAAAATGACAACTTAAAATTAATAGTTAAAAAAAAAAATCAGATAAATCCGTATATAATAAAACCTTTAAAAATTGAGCCAATAAAGCAGAATGATATATGGAAAAATAAAAAAGATATAGAGTCAAGAGACAAAATAAATCTTTCTATTAATACTAAAAAATATAAAAAAATAAAACATAATATGAAATCAGAAAAAATTAATACTTTAGATATTTCATCTGAATTTTCATCTAATTTTATTAAACCAAATAAAGAACGCAAAGAACCAAATACATCTTTTGGAAATATATCAAATATAAAAATGATAGATGAAATTAATGAAGATGACGATAAAGAATTTGATATCAAATTTGCCAGTATAATCAATGAAAAAGAAGAGGATAATTCTTTAAATATAAGCAATTTTGCAACTTCGAGAAAAGAAATAGATAAATCACGCATTAAGGAAACTAAAGATAAAGAAATAAAAGACAACGAAGTCCCAGAAATATCAGAAGAAGATTTTAGTAAAATAGAAAAAAATTATAATGAAGATTATGCTCTTAATTATATTATTGATAAAATGAGAAAATATTCAAATAAAGAGGAACTTTGTTTCAGATATGAAAGCATTGAAAATAATGGATATTATCCTAAAAATTTAGATCCTAAAATTGATAAAATTGAAAAATTCCCTATTATTGAAAATTTAATTGAAGATAGTAAATTTTTATCTTCTTTAATTTATTATTATGTGGCTCGCAATAATTCTGAAGACAAGAAAATGGAAATTCCTTTCAAAAAATTAGAAGCAAATATAATAATAGACACTTCTCGGACAATTAATGACAAAAATAAATATTTTAATATGTTAATGATATGTGGATTATCATCAGCTTTATATTATATGGGAATTCCTTATTCATTATCTCTTATGGGTGATAGTGACTTTAAAGTGAGAATAAAAGGAATAAAAGATCCACATCATTATTCTTATTTACAAAAATTATATGATTGTTGTTTCATCAGAAGAAATGTTACTCAATTAGCTACGTGTCTTAGATATTTTATGGATAAATATCCACCTGAGGATGATTCTAAAAAAAGTATTTATTATATTTTTACAAATGGATATGATTATGAATTAACAAAATATAAAGCTTGGCAAGAGAAAATATTTAACGATGAAAAAAACTCATTCGCTTTTATATTCACAAAATCTGAAAATCTTGGAGACTCAGCCAATTCGGAAAATAATAAATTTTTAGAAGATATTTGGGATAAGTTTAAAAAAGAATCTGAAAATTCAATTAGTATAGTTTCATTAACTCGGATAAATTGGAAAGAAGAGAAATATGATGAATTGGCGTCAAATTTATCAATGGTATTACTAAGGGGTATATCTAAGATAGATAATACTGAAAGATTAACCGCTTTATTTAATATTGATAAATCAGCCCAATTAACAATAGACAATATTAAATATTATGAAAGATTAATAAATGATAAGACATTAAATGAAGCTCAATTTGATGAATTATATATTAAAAAAAATAATATAAATTCAAAAGTATATGATAACAAAAATATAACTCAAAAGCAATATAAAAAATTTTGTGAAAATACAGGAAAAATAATTAGATATAATAATATAGATTCACAATTGCAGGTGCATATTAAAAAAATAGTTAAAAAATTCAAAAAAGACAAAACCAAAATAAAACATAATTTAATGAATATAATATTCGAGCCAAATTTGCCGACTCAAACGGCACTTGTTGAAGAAGGTACTCATCTAGATTTAATCGAATTTTTTAAATATAAAATAAATCCAGTTCCAAATCCAAGATTATATAGAGAAATGAAGGATGGTTTAATAAAAAATTATGGAGTTAGTATAATAATTGATACTTCTATTTCATGTTTAAATGATTTATCCATATTGCATACAGTTCAAACATTAATAGTGCTATTAAAAGCTCTTTCATCTGATGATATTCCATGCTTAGATATTGTAATTACAAGGGCTAAAGAACCTATAATATTATGCTCAGAAAAACCGGTAAATGAAATACTCTCAGAAAATTCAGGATTTTTTGGTGTATTGTTATCTTGTCTTCAAGGAGAAGAATCCTCAGATTTAGTTTCAGCTATTAAAGCAGTTTATAATTTAAACTTGGCAAGAAAATCCGATTACACCAGTTATTTATTCGTTTTAACAGATGGATTATACTCTTTTTCAGAAAGAGATATAATTATAGGAGCTATTAATTCTTGTACTTCTAAAAATATAAATGTTTTTGGTATTGGAGTAGGGATGTACCCATACGGAATAGGAAAATTATTCCGTCAAGTAATATACGCACGAAATCCATCAAAATTAATTGAAGGCCTCGCGCTAATTTTTGGAGATATATCAAAATATAAAAATATATCAATGACGCCGATTATATATGGCCATGATCAAAAAAAAATTATATCAAATTGCAATAAATATATTAAGAAAATTGAGCAACCAATATATAAAGAGTTAAAAAATGAATTATCTAAAATTAAAATAAGTCTGGAATCATTCCCTTTCAATCATCCTGAATTAAAAAGTAATGAAGACGGAAAAAATCCCAGTGGAGAAAACTCCGAAATATATAATAAAAACTTCTTTTTAGGTCAAAAGATATTATTCGCAATGTTTTTCTCAAGTGATATGGAAAGTCAAAAATATAAAAAAATTACAGAAGATGAAAAAAAAATAAATCCAAATAATGTTACCAAAAAAGAAAAAGATGAAGAATGTATTTCTTCAGTACTCGAAACTCTAGGATACAGAGTTGATGTAGTAACTAATTATGAAGATGCCATTAACGAATTGTTAAAAAAAACTAAAGAAAATAAATGTTTATATAATTCTTTATGGGTTGTAAGTGGGCAAGAAATTCCTGATTTACCGAAAAGCAATAATATGGACCCTAATGCTCCATATTATGTGGAACAATTTGTTGATTGTGCAATTGAATTTTGGAAAAACGGAGGATCGTTGGTGTTATTAGCCGAAAATGATCCTCATAATTTCCAAGCAAATTTATTTTTAAAAAAATTAACATTTCCTCCTGATGGAAAAAAATTAAATTTCGAAATTAAAGGGAATAATCCTGGAGGAGAAATTTTAAAAGGGGATGAATCTGGAAAATTAGAAAACCCATGTACGTTTAACAAAAAACCTCAAGTAGTTAATAATTACGAAATACAATCATTAGCACATAATTTAAAATATATTTTTGAAGGATATACAGTTGCTTATGCTGATGGGGAGATTGATCCTTTTATTCCATTTTCGAGAGATTCTTCTGGTAAAATAAATTCTTTATTTTATCTCGGCCAAGATAGAGGAAATGATAAAGATGAAGGTAATATATTTATTGATTGTGGTTATACCAAATTTTTTTTGAATATGAAAGATAAAGGGACATATAGATATCTCCAAAATATTGCAGGATTTATAGGATCAGCAGAAAGAAGATTTATGTATTGTGATCCAAAATCTTACAGACCTGAGGGTTTGAATTTCGTATTTGATAAAAACGTTAAATATAAATATAAAAAAAATCCTTATGATGTAGTTTATCTAGTTGACGCAACTGGCTCAATGGGTATTTATATTTCAAAAGTTAAGGATTATTGTGTAGATATTGCCAAAGCATTAAAAAAGCAAATGAGATTTTATGATTTTCAATTTGGAGCAGTGTTCTACAGGGATCCTGTTGATGAAAAAAAAGATAAAAACGAATACTTTGATTTAACCTCAGATACTTCAGAACTTAAAAAATTCGTAGAAAATATAGAAGACAATGGAGGAGGAGATACTCCTGAAGATTGGTTTGGCGGATATAATATGGCTCTCAATGAAATTAAATGGAGAGAAGGGATTAAAATAATAGTTCATATTGCCGATGCTGGAGCTCATGGAACTGAATATTCAGAAAAAGATAAATATCCCGAAGAAGGGCCAAAACTTGACAATCTTATAAAAGAATGCATTAGTAAAGATATAAAAATTATTCAATTTAAAATAGGATCTAAGCCTCAACGGTCTTTCTCCCGGGTTCAAAAATTTTATGAAGATGCTGGTAAAAAAAATTATTGTATCTGCGAGGATTTTGATGAAAATAATAAAAAAATTGATGATTTTAAAACTATTGTAGTTGATAGTATCATTGCTGTTACTTATAATTAAAAGTTTATATAAAAAATAAAATTTATTAATGGTAATTAATTAATCACCGTATCATAAAAATAATCCCCTTAAGTAATTTTTAAATTTTAAATAAATTTTTAATATAGTTTTTATAAAATTTTACATTATTTTTATAAAATTATTATTAAATATCATCTTCAAACAATCCCTTGCCCTCCCAAAAATGGTTATTTTTTCGACCTGATGGGGCGATTATTTCTAGGAATATGGTATTAAAATTTATGTGTTTATTAATTAAATCATATCTGAAATATATGGGGATTGGGGATTGGGGATTGGGGATTGGGGATTGGGGATTGGG
>JAJJLE010000006.1:0-19234 GCA_023897235.1 Entodinium longinucleatum | reverse complement strand
AATCCCCAATCCCCAATCCCCAATCCCCATCCCCATTTTTAAATATTAAAAAAATAAATTAATTTAAGGTATATTAATTAATTCTAAATATATGAAATAATTATTTATTATATACTAAAAATATCTACAAATTAATTATTTATCTTTATCCAAAAAGTAATATAAATTTATCATCAATTTTATTTTTTATATATAAAATGAGTGAACAAGAAAACTTTGAAGAATCAGATGAGAATTCTGATAGTAGTGTTGATTATCCAAGTCAAAAAAGGAAATCAAAAAATGGTGAAAAACCCAGGTATAAAGAAGATGAACATAAAAAAGAAAAATTTGACGATGGCAAAATGAAAAAATCAAATAAAACAAAAGAAAAAAAAGACTCAAAAAAGGTCGATGAAGACCACTATCAAAAAAAAAAAAAAAAATCTTATACCATACAGGCTACCGAAAATTCCGATGAAAATTTAAAAAATGAAAAAAATTTGCCTAAAAAAAAAAAAAAAATAAGGAATCCAATGATATGAATCCTGAATCCGATGAAAAAAATGATTCCTCTGATAGCAACAGTCAAAGAAGTAAAAGTAAAAAACGCAAAAAACGTAAAAGAGATAAAAGCATAGAAAAAAATAGAATTAATGAAAATGACTCAGAAGATGAAAAAGAAGCTAAAACAAAGAAAAAAATTAAACCTAAGAAAAGGCATGAAGAAGAAAGCAAAAAATATAAAGAGGAACAAATTAAAGAAAATATAAAAAAATATGAGAATAAAATAAAAGAAAATAAAAGAAAAGAAAAAAAGATATGAAGAACTCAGTGATAGTGACAGTGAGATAGAATTTATAGAAGAAAAAATTAATGAATATAATAAAAAGAAAAAAGAATTAGAAAAAGAATTAGAAAAAATCAATAAAATTAAAAATAATCAAATGAGGCCTAAATCAAGACAAGATGAAGAACCAGCTCCAATAACTCCAAATCTAGAAAATCCAAAGAACAAAGAAAATTATATCGTAGAGAATGATGAAAGAAAAATAGAAGGTCTTATGAAAAGGCAAGTCATAATTAAAGATAATAAAAAACCTTTAAGGAATTAACTCCTAAAAATGAAACTCATAAATTTATATCAGAAGAAAATTCTGATAACATAGAAAGCGAGAATTATATAAAAAAAATAGTTTATAATTTTCCTGAAGCTGAATCAATCATTGAAAAATATGAATCAGATTTTGGAAAAGAAGGTAGAAAAGAGTTTTTCAACGAAAAAAATTTTATATTAACGGAAGAATCAAAAAAAAGATTAGCCTTATTAATTCATTATATATTAAACGGTATACCTGTGTTATTAGAAGGGAATACTGGAACAGCTAAAACTAGAACGATAATAATCGCTTGTGAGTATATAAATAAATTTATCAGAAAAAATAAAAATAAATTAATAAGATATAATTTAAGTGCAGAAACAAAAATAGATGATATAATATCAAAGTATGTAAGTTGTAAAGAATCATTAGTGGGTTTAAAAGTTAAATATGGTGATTTTATTGATGCTTATGTTAACGGAAATATGATATTATTTGATGAGCTTAATTTAGCTTCTCCTAACATTCTCCAATGTATTCAACAATCTTTAGATAATGGATTCATAAGTGTAGAAACAAATTCTTGTGGCCTTTATAAAAAAAATAAAAATGAAAATTTTGCTTTAGTCGCTACACAAAATCCAAATAAAGGGGCGTTTGCAGGAAAAAGACAAGAATTAGGCCCTGAATTTTTATCAAGATTTCAAAAAATTAATCTCCCAGAAATATCAAAAGAAGAAATGGAGAAAATTGCTAAAGGTATTGCACATAACTCAAATGTTTATCATAAAAATTTATTGAAAGATATAGTGAACTTTCATTTTGAATGTGTAAAAGAAACTAATTCATTAGACGATACCCAAATCTTTACAATAAGAGAAATAGAATCAGTTATAGAATGCCTTTCAAACGGTGAAGACCCTTATGATTCTATAATGACAATATATGGAGGCAGATTTAGGAAAGAAGGAAAACAAAAAATAAAAGATATTTTAGAAAAATATAATTATATAACTAAAAATATAAACAAAGATAATTTTCCACCCGAAAATTTTCCAAAATGTTTTATTAATGATGCCTTAATCCAAACTGTTAAAAATGTTTTATTAGCTCTTAGAAATGAAAGAAATGTCATAATCGTAGGAGATGATGAGAGTGGCTTAACTCAAATAGCTGAATGGTGTTCCCAATTTTTTAATGCAGGAATAGAGAAAAAGGAAGCATATACTTGCTTTTGCACTAAAAATTTAGAATGTTCTGACCTTATAGGAACTCAAAAAATAGTTGACCCTTCTGAAAATGAAGGAGAGCCTTTAAAATTCCAACCTAATTTTTTATATAAAGCGATAAAAGAAGGTTTCTGTGTTGTATTAGATTCGATTAATGAAGCCCCATCTAGAGTCATAGAAAGATTAAACGGATTATTAGATAAAAAAAATAGTAATGAAGAAAAAAAATTTGAGGTTCCAGAGGATAGTAATGAAGGAGAAATAAAAATAGATAACAAATTTAGAATTATATGCACTTCAAATATTAAAACTATTAGCCAAGTTTCTCCTGCTTTTGTCAATAGATTTGAAGTAATAGTTTTAGAAGATCAAATAAATGATTTAACTGAATCCCAATTAGACGAATTAATTACATTCCTATGCAAAAAATACCAAAAAGAATGTTATGATAGACACAAAAATAAGCCAGAGATAAATCCAGGAAATAAAAAAAATTTGGTAAAATACTATAATTTAAATGAAAATATAGATATTGAAGAAAATATTGAAGTAACAAAGGAAATGCTGAATTTAATTGTGGAAAAATTGAAATCTCTTGAGCCAAAAAAAGAAAATGAATTAGATGTCTCAGCCTCTGAAAATTTTAAAAAATATAGAACCATGTCAACAGTTAGTAAATTTTGCAGAACCATAATTATATTCAAAAATAAATTTAGAGGAAAAGAAAATATATCATTAGAATCAATAATTAATTTTTCTTTTGAAATATTATTCAGCGAAGAATTATCCGATAATAATAGCGAAATACAAGCTATTTTAAAGGATGAAATAAACAATGCTAATAAAGGTCTAGATTTAGGAGAAGAACAATATTATTTTAAGGATTCAGAAAGCTTACAAAAATTTATGGTGCAGATTTATTCTTGTTCATTAGTTAATCAGCATATATGTATAGTTGGTCCTCCTGGGATCGGAAAAACAATAGGAGCAAGAAGATTATCATTAATAAGGGAAAAAATTCTTAATATTAAATATAAATCTCCATTTTATATGCATACGTTTCATCAATTTACAAGGCCTAACGATTATTTTGGGATTTTTTCTTTACAAGATGAAAAATTAGTTTTTAGAGAAGGAACTTTAACGAAATCTATTAATGAAGGAAATGTTTTCATTGGCGATGAATTCAATATTTCTTCTGAAGACTGCATGAAAGCAGTTGCTCCAGTATTAGAACTAAAATTCAATGAATCTATATTAATACCAGGAATTGATGGAGAAATCAAGATAGATCCTTATTTCTTTTTTATAATATGTCAAAATGATAGAAATACTTTTGGTCGTAAGGATTTGCCTGAGAAAATAAAAACAAAAATGAAATTAATAAATTATCCAAAAAGAATACAAGAAGAAATAGAAAATATATGTGTAGAAATGTATGAAAATTTAATAGATAAAAATAAAAAAAAAGGAATAAATGAGGCAAAAAAATGTGGTACATTTATGTGCAAATTAAATGAAAACGAAACTTTACCACAATGGTCTTTAAGAGATATATCTAAATTATTTGCAAGAATAAAAAAACAATCAAAAAATTCTCAAGATTATCAGGGTTTAGGCATTAAAGAGAATATTTTTTTTTATTTTTTATCTTCTCTAAATGATAAAGTTATAGAAGATAAGGCAAAAGAAGTAACTAAAATAATTGAAAGTTCGTTTCAATTGCCTGAAGGTGAAGGTAAGCAATTGTTTGAATCATATAAACACCCCCCAAGTTTAAGTATAGAGAAAAAAGAGAAAAATGAAAATATATATGAAATTTACATCATAAAAGATAAAATTAAAATCAAAGTTCCCTTTATCATAAATGATGAAAAAATTTATCGTATATTAAACAAATTAAATAGTATTTTAGATGCTTTATTCAAAATATTATTAGCAAGTGATGATGAACCAATTTTAATATCAGGTCCAAGTTCATTCAAAACATATTTGGCTAAATTTTTATTTAAAGATAAAAAATGTGAGGTTATTTCATTAAATTCAGAATTAACTATATCTCAATTAATAGGCTCGACAACTTTATTAACAACGGAAAAAGCTAAAAATTTTTACTTAAAAGAAATATTTGAAATTATTCAAGCGAATAATATAGATAATTTATTGTTAGGCTTGGAAGATTTTGAAAAAAATAAAGAAAATATTAAAAAAAATATAAAAGAATTAACAGAACAATTTTTAAAAAAAAAACTTAATAAACTTAATAGTTCTGATGAAAACAATGAAATTAAAGAATTAGTAAATAATTTAGTTGAAAATTATGAAAAAAACAAAGAAAATATTGAAAATAAAATGAAAAAATTAACAAGAGAATCACAGGTTGATGAAAAGTTTCCTTTTTTTCATGCTTTATGCTATTTTATCAATAAATTGTTCGAAGAAAAAAAACAAAAAAGTTTATTTGACATGGTTATAGAATTCAATCCTGGTATATTTACATCAGCAATTATCAGAGAATGTAATTTAATACTTAAAAATATTACTAGCGTTAAAACTGAGAATTTAGAAAGGCTGAATGAAGCACTCACGGGAAATAAAAAAATAACACTAAACGAAGATACTCAAAATTCATTTACTGAAGAAAATAATAAAGAAATTATATTTAATAATTTTAGAATTGTCGGAACATGCAATGAAGGAGAAGAAACATCACTTTCAGAAGCTTTTTTATCACGATTTACATTAATTTATGTTAATAATTATACTGAAGATGAAGAAACAGAAGTTTTAAAATCTATAGTTGATGATGAAGAAGATATTACAACTATAAATAATATATTAGTTGATTATTACAAAAATTTTCCTGATATAATAAAAATGAATTTATCTCAAAAAATAAATAGTATTAATATGACAAAAGAACTTGATAGAATTATGGAAAAAAGCCATCAGGAAAACTTAAAATTTGTTTTATATTTTTTATTGAAAGGACTGAACGAAAAAAGAGAAGTAAATATGGAAAAAATCAAAAACATTTTTGGTATTGATAAATATTATAATAATAGCAATGAATCTCCAATTGAAATAATTGCAAATAAAATCAACTCTAAATTATATGATTTAACAATGGATATAAAACGTCAATTAAATAATGAAGAAAAACTGATAATACCTTTTTTTACTCTTAAAATAAAAGAAATTTTAGATGTTATCCACTTTAGTTTATCTCTTAAAATTCCTCTAATTTTGGAAGGCTCTTATGGCCAAGGAAAAATGTCGGCAATACAATATTATGCTAAAATGGCTCATTTAGAAATAGTACATGTTTCAATATCAAAGGGGACAAAGGTTGAAGATTTATTATGTAAAACTATAATTAAAACTGATAAAAAAGATGAAAAGGATGAAAAAGGTAATTTTATTTTAATAAATTCAAAAACACCTTTATGTCAAGCCATAGAATGTTTGGAAAATATTCCAACTAAATTAGTAGTGTTAGAAGGAATTAATAACGCGACTCCAGCTGTTTTAGAAATATTAAATTTAATACATGGCAAAAAAGGTACAAAAATAATATTACCAAATGGCACTGAAATTACCAAAGGAAATATGTATATAATATCAATATTTAATCCCAATGATGATTTCACAAGGGAAAAATTACCAGGAAATATAATAAATAGTTCTTTATATCATATAGCGGAAGATCCATCTGAAGTAGATATAAAAAATATTATATCTTTCCTTTTTGAAGAAGCTGGATTGGGAAAAGATGAACAAAAAAAATTTTTTTCAGATTTCAAAATGGCTCAAAAAATATCAAAAGAAGCCGAAGGAGAATTTCCTATTACTTTATATGAAGTAAGAAAATATATTTCTTTCAGGAAGAATATACCAAATCTTGATAAAAATGTTTTTAGTCATTTTATTTTTGAGAATCATTTTAATCAGGAAGAAAATAAAGCAAAAGTTGAAAAAGTGCTTAATCTCAATGAATATTTATTTAATCCTATAATCGAATATGGAAAAGATGAAAAAGAAGAAAAAGAAAAATTAATATTCAAATCCCAAAGGGAGAGTGATAAAAATATGGTAACATATGAGATTAAAAAACATATTGATGACAAAGAAAAAAAAGAATTAAAAGAAAAATTTGACAGATTAACTTTAAAAGAAAAATTCTGCTTTCTTTTTTTAATATGTTGTGTTAAAGCTAGAATAACTCCTATTATTCAAGGAGAAACTGCTTCTGGAAAATCTTTTATTGTAAAATTATTTTCAGAAATTTTGGGTCAAGAAATAAGCATTTATCAATTAAATTCGAATTCAGGAATATCATTATTTACTGGTCAATCTATAATGAAAGAGGAACTTGATGAAAAAGAAAAAAAGAAATTAAAAAATATTTTAGAATTATTAGGAGAAAATAAAGAAATCGAAAATATTAATTCAGGAGATTTTTCAGGGTATCTTCAAAAAATTGAAAAAATATTAAATTCAAATGAATTAACAGAAGAAAAAAAAAAGGAATATGAAAATGCCAGAGATAAATTAAATAAAATGAAATCCCCTATAAATAGATTTGAGCATAAGAATTCTGAATTAATAGAAAGTATGAAATACGGAAAATGGGTAGCTCTAGATGGGATAGAAATGGCCAATGCACAAATTTCTGAAAAAATAAGTTCTTTATGTGACGAAGATCCAACATTAGAGGTTTTTGAATCTGGACGTGAAGAATTAAATAATCCTAAAATAGATAATGATTTTAGACTATTTATTATTTATAATCCATTATCTCAGGGTGCCAAAAGAATAGATAAATCTTTATTTAATAAATGCGCTAAATTTACTTTACCTTCTATTGATTCAATTCCCAGAGAAGCTACTACAATGCTTTATGGAAGGATAATGCATAAAATAGATGATGAATATAAAAAAAATATCCCTTTATGGTCTAATTTAAGTAAACGTATAGTTAGATATCATATTGAGCAAAGGAAAAAAACTAAAGAAAATACAGATTTAATAGCTGGAAATGTACCTTTTACTTCAAGAAATTTATGTTTTATTTCAGATGATTTTCATAAGTATTTTAAGGGAAAAGAAAAAAAAAATGAAACATCATGGCTTAAAGGTATATTTGACAATTATTATTGGAGATCATTTATTAATTATTCTGATGAGGAAAAAGAGAATTTTATTGAAGAAACTTTCAAAATAATTAAAACAGTTCCGGATCAACAATATAAAATTGATATAAAAATAAAAGTTTTTGATGATTTTAAGGACATTAATGAATATTTAATAAGAATTCAACAATATGCCATAAGAGATAATGAATATAGAGATTTTGTTTTTGCTAAATTATTGGATAATTGCTTAAATAAGATAACCTTAAACAAAGAAAAATTAAATTATATTAATAATAATTTATATGATACTATTCTTTTATTAGATAATGCTGATAATATTGATATAGCTTTAAAAAATAAGTTTTATCAAATTAATTTCATTAAAGATAATTTCGAAAGAATATTAGATAATTTTGAAAATGTAAATAATTTAAAAGGTGAAATTCTATTAAATAATGATGAATTACTTGATAATGAAGAAATTAAATCTTATTTATTAAAAATGCGATTTTTAAATTTTATATTAAAAAAAGAAGATTATGAAAAAATATACAACTCTCATATAAATTACGAATTATTTACTCCACAAACTGATGAATTATCAAAAATATTAATGGATTTACTAAAATATAAACAAAAATCAAATTTTGATGAATTAATTATATTTTTATTTAATAATCCAGAAGCATTTAAAATAATACATTATTATTATCCTTATAATAATGAAGAATTAAAAGAAGGTGAATTAAAATATGCAAATTATTATATTTATTTTTTTTATAATTTATATAAAGAAAAATATAATTTTTCAATTCAGATTAAAAATCAAAGTTATGAAATAAAATTTTCTGAAGAACCTCATAATAAAAAATTGAAACCTCATTTCGTCTTTAACGAAAAAAACTCATTATGTTTATCAGAAAATTCATATATCAAAGGTGCTAAATATTTTTATTTAATTTTAACGCCAGAAGAAAAAACAAATTTCATGTTTGATAATTTAGATGACGCCTTATTTAATGATCCATTAGAAAAAACTTTTAATAAAATTGATGATTTTCAATTCGAAACAGATAATTTTTTCACAGATAATAAAACTTCATTAATCAGTAGAGTTGTCTCGCTAATAATAAATTTATCAGATAAATACCCTAATTTTATAAAATATTTGAAAGAATCTTTTTGCTTTTTAGAGAAAGATACAATAGAGGCTTTCGAAAGTTTGTATAATAATTTGAATGTAAAAAAATTTGAAAATATGATTGATGTAATACCCAAGTTAACTTTTTTTTGTGAATCAAATAATGAAAGTATGCTTTGGAAATATAGAAAATTATTAAATTTATCTATATCAAAAAATAATAATATTGAGGATAAATATAATTATTTTTTCAAAACAAAAAAAATAAATCCTGAAGTTGAATTAAAGTCTTCAAAAAATGAAATTGATTATCTGGATAAATTGGAACAATATTGGGAAAATAAAGTAGATAAAGAAGATAATAAATTAATAATTATAAATAATTATAAAAATTATTTAAATAAACTTTCTACAATAATAAAATCTTATAAAGGATATGAAAGTCCTGAAGTTATAAAATTAAAAAAAAAAGCGGATTCTCTAATGGAAAAATTAAATAATGATAAAGAAACTCAAAATCAAACTTTAAATTCTTTAAAAAAAGAGATATCAGAATTTCTTTTATCAGAAAAACCCACAGAAGATTTATATAATTCTTTAGAAAGTAGAGTAAATAAGTATTTTGATTTAATTAAAAAACAAAAAAGAAAAAAAAATTTTGATGCTTTGAATTTACCATATAAAGAAATAAAGCCTTATAATGATAATATTCCATTATTAAAAATATATAAATTATTATTTTGGTATTCTTTTGTTGAAAATAATTTAAATCTATTATTTGATATTAATACAAATGAAGATACTTGTTTTAATATATCTTTTATTTTAGGTAGGGATAGTGAATTGGAATCCATAAATACAAGAATTGAAGAAAAAAAACATGAATTAATACGAGATGAAGATAATAAAAACTTTGATGATTCATTTAAAAAAGAAATTATGCAAATGTTAAGAGGAATTTTTCTTTTGAAAATGAAAAGTGAAAAAATAGATTTAGATAAATTTAGTAAATTTGTAGAAAATATAAATTCTAAAATAAATTATATTGAGGAAATCCCCCCTGAAGAGGAATATTATTTTAGTTATGAAATATCAAATGAATATCCTAAAAATATGAAAATAAGAATGCCGATTTTTGAGTCGTTTGATGCTTTTTATTTATTTTTCAAATATGACAAATATGACAAATATAAAAAAGATAAAATTTATAAAGAAAGCAGCCTTTTTAGAGGAATTAAAAAATTATTTGGAGGAATCGATTATATTAAAAAAAAAATTTTTGAAAAAAAAAAAAAAAAAAAAGATGAATATGAAGATATGATTCAACTTTCAGAAGATGTAGCTAAATTATGCTATGAGCAAACATTTGGAAAGCAGTTAATAAATAATGAAAATAAGGATTTATGCAATTTACTGATAAATGAAGCTGAAAAAGAGGACAAAAATTCAAAAGATATTTTAATTAAAATTGCTGAAGGCTTAGATTTTATCAAATCATTCAATGAAAAAGTATATAAGAAACAAAATATAAATAATGATAAATTTGATAAATTTAAATTAGATGATCTTTATAATTTATTAAACGATAAAAAATCTGAATTGATGAAATGTACTGATATAATAAAAAAAGAAAATTTAAAAGACAATGATGAGGAAAGAAATTTATTTTTGCCATCGTTTATTTTTTTTGTAAATAATAATCAAGCATTCATTGATAAATTATTTAATGATATTAATAAGTCAAATGAATCAATTATTTATGATATAAATAAAAAAAAAGAAAATATAAAAGAAAATGATTATCTTCCTTTTTGGCTTTTTATATTAAGAAATATCACATCTTTGAATTGCTTAGAATATGGCAGAAAAGGAATTGATGAAAATATATCTGATAATATAGTTAATAAAATTAAAGAAAAAATTGCTTATTATTTAAAAAGTAGAATGCATTTTAATTTAAAATGGATTAATTTATTTCAAGATAATATTTCTTCTGAAATATATGATCCAATAATTCATTTATTTTATAATTTTTTCAATTCATTAATAATTAATTTGAATTTATCTAATGAATATTTGAATACATTTGCTAAAGAGCAATTAGAGAATTATTATTATGAAATTATTGATTCTGTCTTTAATGAAAATATATATAAGTTATTAGATGAAAAAATCGATGAAGAAAAAGAAGAAAATTTTATTCTTAAATTTACTAAAGATCCTTCATTTTATTTATACGAAAAAATGAAAAATAATATCAATGAAAAATTCTTTGAATTTATGAAGAAAGAAAATATAATTGATTTAAGTGATAAATTTATCAAAGAATTTGAAAATTTAGTAGATAATTTCATATCAAAAATAAAAGAAGCAAATGAAAAGTTACTTGAAAAAGAGTATCAAAAAATTATTGATGATATTAATAAAAATATAAATGAAGATAATGAATATAAAGAATTGAATAATATTACTGATAAATTTTCAAAAGAAAAGAACGGTAAAGTTTTTTTTCAAATAACTGAAAAAGAATCTTCTATTTTATATAATTTATTTAAAAGTAAAAGTAAATTATTAAAAAATAAAAATTATAATATAATTGAAAAGAAAGAAGAAAAATTAACATGTTATAAATTTAATTATAATTTTAATGAAATAATAAAGAAAAATATATTTTATAAACATTACAATTTGTATTATATAGATACAATTATTGAAACTGACCATATTTCACATAATGGATATTTCTATATAATTACCAACCAAAATATATATACACAATATTTCAAAATATTTAATTACGGCCAGGCACAAACAATGGATAAAGGTGGCATCAAACTAAAATCGAATATGAATAAAATCCAACCAATATCTAATTATAATCCAAATAATAATAATAATATAAATCAAATGAATAATAAAAATAATAATAAAAATTCAAAAAAAAATATGAATAATAATAATAATAATACTAAAAAAGAAATACCAATTAAAATTGAGAATTTCATTGATTTTAAAAATTATACTAAATATCAATTTTCAAAATTTAAAATTAAGGTGAATTATCCGTATAAACGAGATATAAAAAATCCACCTGAAATTTTATTATTAAATTATAATATTAATCAATTTTATGATCGAGTTAATATATTAAAAAATTCAGCTAAATTTTTATTTAAAATCTTTGAAAAAATCAATAATAAAAAAATTGATAATGAAAAAATAGTTAAAGACTTTGAAAAGGAAATAGAGACTTTAATACAATGTTTGAATGAAATAGAGAAACTTATTGTGTTAAAAAATTCAAATGATTTTGAAAATTTAATAGAATTATCAAAAGACTTAGAAAAAATAGTCTCGGTATTTTCATTTAATTTAAATAAATTTTATACAGATTATAAAGGAATATTAAAAAATAAATTGAATGCATTTATTAGTATTAAAGATAAACAAATTTTTAATTTAGATTTTTCTTTGCCTAAAATGCCAAAAAAAATCGATGTTTCAGGAATATATTTTAAAAAAATAAATTTAAAAAAATCCAAAAATTTATATGTCCCAATAATTAGCTTAGATAATGAAGGTAAAAAATTAGTTTGTTCTTATAAATCCTTGGAATTAAATTTAGGAAAAATATGTCCAGCTTTATATAAAGAAACAGATTCTTATATAATAAATATTATCTCATTTGTAAACGAAGATTTATTTATCGAAATTAATTCTTATAAGGTAACAAAAGGGGAAAAAATTGAGAAAAAAGAAAAAAAGAAAGATAAGGATAAAAATAGTGATGACGAAGACGATAAAAAAGATGAAAAAAAAGAAATTTCATTTATAGAGTCATTTGTAAAATATGAGGATATTATCGAAAATAAATTATTATCTGTGAATGAAGTTGTGAAAAAAGATGAAAATATACAATTAAAAGTAAATATACCACAAGTATTCGAAGAAGATATTTTTAATATTAGTTCAATACTTTCTATAGAATCTCTTTCAGGAAAACTATTAAAATTAAAAGTAAATATAACTTTATCAACAATGCCTATATCTGCGTTAATATCATGTAAAGAATATAAATTAATAAAAGAAGTAAAAAATGAAAACAATGAATATGCTCATGATGATATTAAATTTGAATTATTTTTTAAATTAGATGCGCAAGAACTCTTTGAAAATGAAGATATCAATTTTGAATTATTAAATTATAAAGAAAATGAAGATATTAAATTTTATTTATGTGCTAAATCTTTAGATAAAAATACATCATATATGCCAGAATTTAGTCCAAATGAAGAAAAAAATAATTTTAAAATAACTATTCCAAAATACGGCTTTAAACAGGATGATGAAGATATTCCGAGATTACATTGTTTATTAAAAATAATGGTCAATCAAAATTTTATTATAAATATAAAAATCGATGCTTTAATAAGACCTAATTTAAATATATTCAAAATGTATGATTTTTATTATAAAACGTATGTCGAGAATGAGATGATTATTTATTTAAATGATAATATACAAGAAATATTAAAAAAAGAAGGCAAATTAATTCAATTAGACTGTATCATATTTTCAATTTTAGAAAATGGTACATTTGATGTCATTCCTGATGATTTCATCGGAGGAAGGATTAAGCCATATAAGGGAGAAATTAAAAACGGTATTTGTAAGTTTTCATTATCTTTGGAATTTGACAAAAAATTAAATATTTCAGATGAAAGTGATTGTGATATTAAAATAGCTATAAATAAACAAGAATTTAATTTTAAAATAATATTTTCTTTCCCTAAAATGGATATTAATTTAGATGAATATCGTCCACATTTTAAAATTAAAGGAAAAAATAATTTACTAGAAGATTGGAAGCTCATTGATAATAAAAAAGTTTGTGAATGTTATGTATCTATCTTTGATTATTCTCCATTAGAAGTAGACTATAGAAATATTAATTTTGATATTAAAGATCTAATATTTTATTATATAAATAATAAAGGAAAAATCATTTCTTCATCTCAATATAAAAAAATATTGGAATTTAAAATTCCATCTTTCGATGTATATTATCCTTTTTGTCTCCGTTATAAGGATGAATGGTTTCCTTTAATAAAAAACAAAATGAAAATTTTAGGTTATAACGAAATTTACTTTGAAGATTGGGTCCAAATAAAAGAACAAGTTTTAATAAATTTTGAAAATTGGAAAAATAAAATTAAAAATATTAAAGATGCTTTTAATGATATATCTCGATTAGTTGGTTATAATAAACCTGAAAAATCTGACCAATTTTATAAAGATGCTGAAAGAGCTTATAATCGTAATATTATAAAAGAAATCAAAAAATTTAAAATGGACATTGATTGCTTAAGCTCAAAGGATGATTCATTAAGTGAAAATATCTCTTTTGAAGGATTAGCCTATCATATCATGAATAATGATATTTTACCAGAATTACATAAAATTTTCCCAAAAAATATTCAAGAGCAATTATCATATGATTTTGATTGTTATCAAAAATCTGGTGATTATCAAGAAGGTATGCTTTATCTATATAATTATATTTTGAAATTTCAAAAAATATTTAATGAAGGACAAAATCTGTTATCGGCTCAAAATAATAAAATAAAAATAATTCCTCCAGATATTTTTGAAGAACAAAAAAAATTAATATCTGATTTTTATTCAAATTATTTTAATAGAGAAGAAGAATTAAAAAAGCCAAAGCTCTTTATTAATTATGATAGAATTTTAAAAAAAAATATAAAAAAGGATGATAAAAAAGAAATAAAGTCATCAGAAAAATATTTAATAGAAGGAGATCAAAGTAAACCAATAGATATAAATGAAAAACCAAAATTTGAGGATTTCGATGAAAAACTTATTCTGGAACTAAATAATTCTATAGATGTAAAATTACCAGATATTAGTTTATCAAAATATGATACGAATTTATCTATAAATAAAATTTTAGAATTATTTAATAATTCAATAATAGGAACAAGAGTTTTTCCTGCCTATTTATTAACTATTAATACAGAAAAAGAAGAAGACCTTAAAAAATCGCAAAATTATTTTGATACTTTATATTCTTTATATTCAAACATAATCAAAAGTGTTAATAATAATTCATTAATAATTCCAAAATTAATTCAATTTATAAATTCTTTTGAAGATATGATAGCTAAATTAAAAAATTCCGGAATTAGTTTTGAAAGTAACCAGCAATTAAATAATATGAAAATTAATTCTAAAAATTCTTTTATAATAAAACCTTTTAAAGTTTTTCCGAATAGGCAAAAAAATGAATGGGAAAATGAAAAAATATTATTTAAAGCATTCAAACATAATAATTATTTAGATAAAATAATAGATAATTCTAATCTTGATTCACAAATTGGGCCAGAAGTAAGAGGAATTATTAACAATAAAGATCCCAATAATACTTCGGATTTATCTCAAACAATTAAACCTAAACATCATGAGAGGGAAGAAAGTGGTGAGGGTATAGATATTCTTAAATACCATCAAAATTTGGAAATAGTAGATGATATACAATTAAATGATGAAATTGAAAATAAAAAGGGTGATAAAGTATTAAAAAATCTTATATTTGACTCTTCTGAAAATATAAATAAAATGGGCCCAAGAAGATTATCAAGGAAAGAGTTTGAAAATTTAGAAAAAAATTTCAAGGAAGATTACGCACTTAAATATATTATTTCAGGAATGGAAGAAATCAACAAAGATGATCCTGAGCTAAAATATGAAGAAATAAAAGAAAATGAAGATCCTGAAGATGAAGATGAAAAAAACAAAACAAATTTTTTGTCTAAGTTAAATAATATTGATGATTTTTATAAAAACGAAAAAGAAAAATTAACTATATCAAAATTGATTGAAAATAGTAGATTTCTTGCTTATAAAATATATTACACTGTTGCTCAACTGAATTATAAAGAGACAGACAATGAAATTCTATTTAATAAACTTGAAGCTAATATCTTGTTAGATACATCCAGGACAATAAGCAATGAAAATAGATTTTATAATATGCTGATCATATGCGGATTAACAACAGCTTTATCATATTTCCATATTCCATATACTTTATCTCTTATTGGAGACAGTGGTTTTAAAATAAGAATAAAAAATGCTGATGAGCCCCATAATAAATTAAGTTTGCAATTATTATATGATTGTTGTTTTATAAAAAGAAATATGACTCAATTAGCAACATGTATAGAATATTTTATGAATAAATATCCTGCTAAAGATGAATCAATAAATAGAGTTTATTATATATTTACAAATGGGTTTGATGAAGAATTAAAAAAAGCCAAAGCTTGGCAAGCAAAAGTATTTAATGATAATAAAAATTCTTTCTCTTTCATATTTACCGAATCTGAAGTTCTAAATAAAAAATACAATTCAGAATATAAAAAAATTCTTGAACAAGTATGGGATGAATTTGATAAAGAAGCACAAAAGTCAGAAAGCTTTGTCACACTAACGAAAACCTCGATAAAAGAAATAAATAATTTGGATAAATTAGTTGAAAATTTATCTAAAGTCTTATTGAGAGAAACAAATCCAAAGAATAAAAACATAGCTCCAAAAAATAAGGTTAAATTTGATATTGATGAGTCTAAGTCTAAAATATTATCCCAAGATTATATAAATTATTTTAAAAAATTATTAAACGAGGAGTTTTTTATTAAAGAAAAATTTGATGAATTATATATTAAAAAAAATAAAATGCCAATAATATTCGATAACCAAAAAGAAGATAAAAAATATTTTAAAGAATTTTGTACTAAAACAGGAAAAATCTTTCAATATAATAATTTAACTCCAGAAACCCTAAAAAGAATAATATCATTAGCCCGATTATTTAAAGAAAAAAAAGAAAAAATAAAAACCTCTTCTATGAATATAATATTTAAACCTAATCTTCCTACGCAAGCAATATTAGTAGAAGAAGGAACTCACTTAGATATAACTGAATTAATTAAATATTCTATAAACAAGGTTCAAAATCCCAAATTATATAGAGAAATAAGAGATGGCTTTATAAAAAATTATAGTGTTAGTATAGTATTAGATACTTCAATATCTTGTTTAAACGAATCATGCATAGCTCATACTTTCCAGACATTACGTGCTTTATTAAACGCTTTATCTTATGATAATATTCCTTGTTTAGATATTGTTGTTACAAGTGATAAATATCCCATAGTATTATCCTCTGAAAAATCCGCAAATGAAATACTTAATGAAAAATCACCTTTTTGGGCTACATTACTTTCTTGTTTAGGAGGTGAATCTTCATCAGATTTAGCTTCAGCGATAAAAGCTGCATATAATCTAATTAGAGCAAGAAGAAAAGAATATACAAATTATATATTTGTTTTAACGGATGGATTATATAATATTTCTGAAAGAGATAGAATTATAGAAGTTGTAAATAGTTGCTGCTCGAAAAATATAAATTTATTTTGCATAGGAGTTGGAATTTATCCTAAAGGGATTGAAAAGTTATTCCCTCAAGTAATTTATTCACAAAATCCTTCTAGGTTGATTGATGGCATTTCACTATTTTTCGGAGATATATCAAATTATAAAAATATTGAGATGAAATCCTTTGGAAAAACACCTGAGATAGAACAAATTAAAGATAATTTAAAAAAAATTAAAGATCATATTAATAATCCCATATTTAAAGATTTAAAAAATTTATTAGCTAATATAAAAATTAGAGTTGAATCATTTTCATTTGTTAATAAAGAATTACCAATCAAAGATGAAAATATTAATATTGAAGTAAAAGATTCAAGTATGTATAAACAAGATATTTATAAAGGGCAAAAGATATTATTTGCTATGTTTTTTTCTTTTGATTTAAAAAGTCAAAAAGGCGCGAAAATCACAGGTAATGAATCAAAAATTTCTCCAAGATATGTTAAAATGTCTATAGGTGAAGGATCATGCATTTCTTCAGTGCTAAAATATTATGGATATAAAGTTGAAGTAGTTACTAATTATGAGGTCGCAATTAATGAATTATGCAAAAAAGATGAAAATAATAAATGCTTATATAATTCATTATGGGTTGTTAGTGGACAAGAAGTTCCAGATTTACCAAGTAATAATAGAGATATCAATGCACCCTATTATGTTGAGCAATTTGTCGATTGCGCAATTCAATTTTGGAAAAATGGTGGTTCCTTAGTTTTAATGGGAGAAAATGATCCTTATAATTTCCAAATAAATTTAATTTTAAAAAAAATTACTTTACCTAATGGGAAAAAACTCAATTTTAAGGTCGGAGGAAATCATAAAGGAACAAAAATTTTAAAACCTGATAAATCTGGAAAATTGAATAAAGTTGGAACATTCAACAAAAAAAATCCAGAAGTTCAAAATTATGAAAGAGCATATTTAGCGCATAGCTTAAAGAGTATTTTTGAAGGAGTTACTATAGGATTTATAATAGGAGGAAATACAGAGCCATTTATTCCTTTTTCTAAAGATTCAGAAGGAGGAATTAATTCTTTGTTTTATAATGGAACAGATAATAAAGGATCAGGAGAAGGAGATATATTTATTGATTGTGGATATACTAAATTCTTCCTAAATATGAAGGAAACCGGAACTGAAAGATATCTTCAAAATATAGGAGGCTTTATAGGCTCGGCAGAAAGAAGAGCAAAACTTGGTTTTGAACCAGGGTTATATAGACCAGATGGATTAGATTTTAAATTAGATAAAAGCCGTGAAAAATTTTATAAATATAATTTAACACCTTTTGATGTAGTTTATCTTGTGGATGCTACGGCCTCTATGCAAAGGTTTATAGATAAAGTTAAAATTTATTGCGAAGAAATTTCAGATATTTTAAAAAAAGAGATGATGTTATATGATTTTCGATTTGGCGGTGTATTTTATAGAGAACCTATAGATGTAAATAATGACGTTCATGAATATATACAATTAACTTCAAATATAAAAGAATTTAAGAACTTTGTTTCAAAAATAAAAGCAATTGGAGGAGGAGATGAGCCTGAAGATTGGGTTGGAGGATATGATTATGCTCTTAATAGGATGAATTGGAGAGATGGGCATAAATTAATTATTCATATTGCTGATCAAGGGGCTCATGGATTATATTATAGTTTATATGATAATTATCCTAATGAAGGACCTAAACTTGATGAATTAATAAAAAAATGTGGAGAAAAGAATATCAATATTTCAGCTTTTGAAATAGATGCCATTGCTCATGATTCATTTTCAAGAATAAAAACGATATATAAAGAGTTTTGCAAAAAAAATGTTGAAATCACTGAATTTGACGAGAACAATAAAGATCCCAGATATTTCACCAATCTTGTCATAGATGCTATCACAAAGGTTACTTAAAATAATTAGTTATTATTATTTAATGTGTCATTAAATAAAAAAATTATTAAATTCATTATATTATTACTCAATAAATGAACAAAAATAATTGCAAAGTATTATCTTTCTTATATCGCAATAAAAAATATTTTTTATTATATTATTATATAGATTTCATATATAAATTTTATTTCAGTCTTTGGGGATGGGGATTGGGGATTGGGGATTGGGGATTGGGGATTGGGGATTGGG
>JAJJLE010000005.1:0-20025 GCA_023897235.1 Entodinium longinucleatum | reverse complement strand
AATCCCCAATCCCCAATCCCCAATCCCCACTCCTAACTATTTTTATGTTTAAAAAATAGTTAATAGATTTAAAAATATATAATATTTATAATTTGTTAGATCAAAAATATAAATTAAATGTCTGAAGAGCAACCTAATTCAGAAAATGAGAATTCAATTCTCATTGTAATGAACCAAATAAAACAGTTCAGAGAGAATCCAAAAACTTGTTTGAATCAATTGGAGTATATCAAACAGACCAAAAACAAGAGGGAATTCGAAAAATTTATTAATTCATTAGAACCTATGAATGAATTAATATTTGATAAATATTTGGCATTAGTAGCAAAAGAAGAAGCAGCTAAGCTTTCTGAAGACGAAAATTATAAGAAATATCAAATAGGAGAAGAATTTGAGGCTAATATTTCTAAAGATTTTGATGAAAATGAAGTTGCTTTGATAGCTATTGAAGAAATTGATAAAATGGAAAAGCTAATTTCTAAAATAATAGTTAATGCTGCAGACGAAGAAAAGAAAGGAAGAGATATTTTAACAAGGTTAAATTATACACATATTGGATTCTATGCTTCAGAAGAAGAAGGATCAATTTTACTAATATTTGCTAAAAAGAACAAAAAAGAAGAAAAAAATGAAAAAGAATTAAAACACGAAGAAAAAGAAAAACAAGAAGAAGAAATTGAATTAACAGAGGAAGAGAAAATATTAATGAATCAAATTAAAGAATTTCGTGAAAATCCTAAAGCATTAATTGATAAAAGTTCATTTTTAAAAAAGAAGATAAAAAAAACTGATTATGAAAATTATATTAATTCTTTAGAAAAAATGAAAGAATTAAAACCAAACAAAGAATTATTTGAATTAGCGAAAGAAGAAATAAAAAAATATAGTGAAGAAGAGTCATATAAAAAAATACAAATAAATGAAGAATTTATTTCTAATATATCAGATAATTTCGACAAAAATAATATAGCATTAATAGCTATAGATGATATTGAGAAAAATGAATCTTTAATTCCTTTTATAATAGTTAATGATTCTGATAAAGAAAAAAAAGGTAGAGATATATTAACCAATTTAAATTATACTCATATTGGATTTAGTAAATCTGATGAAGATTCTATTATTTTAATATTTGCTAAAAAATTTACAAAAAATGAAAATAACAAAGAAATATTAAATGAAGAAAATGAAATAAAAGAATTAATAGAAAATGGAGAAACAAAAATAGAAGAAATGCAAAATAAAGAAATATTAAATGAAGAAAATGAAATAAAAGAATTAATAGAAAATGGAGAAACAAAAATAGAAGAAATACAAAATAAAGAAATAAAAAATGATGAGATACAAAAAGAAAATAACTTGGAATTAACAGAGGAAGAAAAAATTTTAATGAATCAAATTAAAGAATTTCGTGAAAATCCTAAAACATTCATAAATAAAATCGATAGATTAATTCAAGAAGAAAAAATAGAAGAATACAAAAAATTCATTAATTCATTAGATAAAATGAATGAATTAAATCCAAATAAGGAACTATTTGATATTGCAAAAGAAGAAATTAAATCATTAAGTGAGGATAATAATGATAAATATCCAAAAATTCAAGTAGGTGAAAATGTGGAAAAACATTTAATAGAAAAAATGCCTGATAAAGAAATTGCAATATTATCTTTTATTGATTTAAATAATATAGAAGAAGAATTAATTCCAAAAATAATTATTAATGACTTAGACAAAGAAGAACTAGGAAGAAAAATATTATCGGATTTATCTTATACTCATATCGGTATAGCCATTATAAATAATCAAGTTGGTTTTAAATCAGTTATTATCATATTTTCTAAAAACAAAGAAAAAGAGAAAGAAGAAGAAGTAAATGAAGAAAAAGAACTCAATGTTAAAGCTGAGAAGCAATCAGAAAATAATGAACCTGAAAATAAAAAAAAAAATATTTCAAACGTTGATATGAATGAACCAGATGAAAAAAGATATCCTGATGAAAATAATATAAAAGAACCAATGGATTCTAATGCAAATAAGGAAAATGAAATTAAGGCTAAAAATAGTTCAGATGAAAAAATTAATAATAAAACAAATAAAATTGACAAAAATGATAAAGATAATAAAAAAGGAAAAAATAAACTTGGTGGAAATGAAGAAAATAATAAAAAAATGACAAATACAAAGAAAACTCCTTCAAGCATAGAAAAAGCTCAAAAGAAGATAAAATATGTATATTTCTTTACTACTTTTCAAAACTATAGAGTTAAAAAAGTTGATATTTTGAAAAAAAAAAATAACGATAATATGCTTGAACTTGCTGAGAAAAATACATATGAATTTCGCATACAAACAATAACTCTAAATAGATACTATCAATATAAAATATTATATTTTAAATTAAACTTAGAACATTACAATTCTTTTTATGTTAAGATTTTTTATAATGATTCAAGATTTATATATTCAAAAGAAAATAAAATTAATAAAGATAACTATATTTTGAATCATATTAGCTTATATGAAAATAATATGTCGATATCCCAATGTTATTTGGATAATGAAATAGTATTAATTCAAAATATGTATTTATTAGAGATGTTTGAATCAGATTTAATATATAGAAAAAATATTTTGAAAAAGTACATTCCTTGCCGTGAAATTATTATTTCTAATTTATTAAATATAATGGAATATTACGCTAAATATGAATGTTGTCCTTTATTCCTAAAGGATATTGACATTAATAATATTAGAAACCAATGTTCTATTGATTCAAATTTGAATTTAGATAGTTCGATGTTTCATAAATTAGAATCTTTAATTAAACTAGAAAAAGATAATGATGCAGAAAAAAAAGAAAATTTGAAAAAGAGTTATTTATTTATACTTGAGATATATTCTTGGATATATTATAAATATAATAAAGATAAATTCAAAGAACTTATAAATAGTGAAGATCTTCTATTTAGAGCTTCATTATCAAGATTAATTTCTAATAAAATTATTAAAATAAAAGAACTACAAAATAATTATAATATGAGTAAAGAAAATATTGTTCCTTTAATTATAGAGAATTCTTCTTCTTTCGATGAAATTAAAAATGTGTTTTTGAATTTTAATACCATTTTGGAAGCTTTAGAAATGGCTAATAATTATTATGAAATTATTATCGATAAAATTAACAAAAAAAATGAAGGTTTTCTCTATAAATTAAATCCAAAAAATTGGTTTGGCTCAGGAAAAATGGAAATAGCCTTACCCGACCCAACTGAAAAAGAAGATATTATATCATTAATTAATATACAAAAGATTTTATTAGAAAAAGAAAAAAGATTTGATTCAAAAAATGAATTTATTAATTTCGAAAATATAATTATTAAATTAATAAATATTAATGAAAGAAATTACAATTTATCTAATTTGTTGAAATTAAAAGAAATGATTAAAAATTTAAAAGATAATCAAAAAGATATTAAAAATTTGGAAGATAAATTAAATGAAAGTATCCATGATATTGGTATATCTTTATCTATAACAGGAAGATTATCAAATTCAAATATAATAAAATTCATAAAAAATGATCTTTATTACAATTCAGATAATTATGAAAAAACAAATAAGAGAGACCCACAAGTATTCAAATGTTTTAATATTGTAGACAAAGAAAAAGAAGGATTTGCTGATTTTAAAGAATTAAAAATATATGATAAATTTAGTTATAAAAAAAAAGATTTTTATAAAATATTCATTGAAAAATTAACAAATTTTGATGACTTAAAAAATTTATTTGAATTATTTCCAAATAAAAAATTAGATTATGATTTCATTGATTTATTATTAAAAAAATTAAATGATATTCATTTCCACATTAATTACCATTATAGTGGAGATAACAACGAGAATAATAAAGATTTAATTGAAAGTATGTATATCATTTTTTATAATGTTTATCAATGTAAATATAATATAAATAAATTAACTTCATTAATAGAAGGAAAATTTATGCCTGAAACAATAAAGGAAATATATATTAAAGTTCTTTCAGAAAATGATGAAAAGCTAACCGAATATGTAAATGAAGAATTTTCTAAATATTTTATTAAAAATTTACAGGGATTAAATATAGAAGCAATTTATAGTTTGATTAAATCTTGTTCTAGTAATATACATTTTTTAACAGTTATATTTGATAACATAGAAAATTATGCTATTGAAGAAAAAGATTTTTATTCCTCTTCGAAATCTCCTAATTTTGAATTATATGAATTATTTGTTAAAAATGGATATGTTAATGAGCCTAATTATTTTGCAACGAAATATTTTTCTAAAATAGCTAAACTGAATAGTAAATTATTCTTCGATATTAAAGAACTAAAAATACCATTTTTGAAAATATCTGATTTAATAGAAAAAGATAAAGAGGGTTTTAAATCAAAATTGAAATTAATTTTTATGAATTTTAAAGGTGGAGATCCTGATGATTCTTATTATAAAGTAGTCAATAGTTTAGAAAAATGCAAACAACAAATTTACAAATTAAATAAAGTTTATACATTCTTAAATTTATTTGAACCTAATACAAATGGTGAATTATTAAATGATTTATTAAATATGATTAATAATCTTAGACAGAAACAAATTAAGGAAATATTAAAAGAAAATTTCGGAGAAAAAATTAATGACTGGAATAATTTTGAGAAAAAGGCAGAGAATTTAAAATACCAAGATAGTATATTTTTTATGAAAATATATGAAGAACTCAAAAAAGAAAAAGGATTTATTTATAATGAAAGTCAATTATTTAAGGAAGCATTATCATTATACGATTATTCAATAAGAAAAATAATTAATTTCAAAAATGAGAATTTCATGAATATAAAAAATATAGAATATATTTTAGACACTGCTAAAAAAGAAGAAAAAAACCTTGATAAAGAAATGCAATTTATAGCAAATGAATTTAATGATTTAATTAATAATAGTCATGTCACTATAGAATCAATAAAAGCAAATTTGGTTAATTTCGCAAATTTAAAAGAATTAAAAGATTGTTTAAATGGTTATTTATTTGCTATTTCTCTTTTCAAAGATATAAGCAATAAACAAATTTTCCAAAAAACTCAATTTATGTTAAATTTAGAGGCAATTACAATCGAATTAGCAAACAAGGATATCAAAAGTGAAATTGTTGAAAAAGGTTTTAAAATTTTAAAAGATTATGATATTCAACTTGGAGGGAAAAATGAAGATAATTTTAAAGAATTTATAATCAAAATACATGGAAAAACTAATGAAATTAAGTTTTGTGTTGGAAAAACAGACGAGGAAATAAAAAATTTAAACGAATTTTTACAAGATAGACAAAGCGAAAGCGGTAATTTACAGCCTGATGATTTTAATGATTTTATAGGATGCAAAAAATATGTAAATGAAGTAATACAAAGCGATTTTTCAAATGATTCTCAACTTAATAAAGTATTGAGGGATAAATTAAAGGATGATAAATTTATAATAATAAAATTCAATAATTATTTGGAAAAATATGGAGAAATCAAAGAATTATATGATGATTCTATTGCGAATAAATCCGAAATAACAAAGACATTAATTCAAAAATTAATGAAAAATTCGTTGATAACAATAACAAAATTCGGAAATAATTTTTATTTCGAAGGTAAATATGGTGAAAAAAATGAAATTTTTGATTTGAAGTTGATGTTGCAATTAAAAAACAAAGCTTTATTTTCTCAAAATACTGTAATTGAAGATAAAGAATATAGAGAACAAATAACAAAATTTAATGATATCGTTTTAAAAATATATAATTTATCATCAACAGTAAAAGACTTAATTTTATCAGGATATCCACCAAATATTAATATTAACTTAAAAATAGAAGATGATACTCTAATTAATGTTGATAATAGAAATACTACTATAAAAGAAATCATTGACAAATATGAAGAATTATTAGATGAATTCGATAAGGAAATTACCAAATCTTATAAAAATAAGCCATATTTAAGATTCTTATATGGACCTTTATTTTTACAAGTCTTAGAAAAAATCAAAAACAATCATCCGATCGAATTCCTTTTGAAATCAATTTCTAATGGCAAAATAAAAGTATTACCTGAACCTGAAGAATCCAAAATTGCTGAAGAAGCAGATTTTTCAGAAACTTTTAGTCTAATTAATAATTATTTAGATAATTGCTTTTTAGAAAATAAAATAAATATGGAAAGAATTTTAATAAAAAATAAGCTAAAACCAGAATTTATCAAAAAAAAAGGTTTATATCGAGTACCTGTATTTTCGGATTTAGAAAAAAATTTGATTTTGTTATATTCCCAATTAACAGGTAATTTCCCTCTTTCAAATACTGTTCTTTTCTGTAATGAATATACTTCTAATGAAGAAATAAAGGCTTTCTTATATTTGAGTTTTAGGTCTGATTATACTGTTTTATTTTGTTTATTAGGTATAGAAAAACTTGACTCGGAAAAAAGAGTAACGACAATAAAATCAATAAATAAATTCAATAAGAAATATGGAAAAGATATAAGAGGATGCCTTGTTATAATGTATTTAAAAAATTCCGAGATAGAAAAACCATTAAATAAGATTATATCAGATAATAGAGAAATTATATTAAATGAAGAAAAAGGAGAAATGAAATTTGAAAGCCAAAATATAGAAATATATATATCTGAAAGGGCTGGATTTGGGAAATCAGAAGAAATTAAAAAAAAAATTAAAACAGAGAATAAACATTATAAATATTTCCCTTTGGGAGGAGATTTCACAAGAGAAGAAATTATTCAAAGACTTATTAAATTTAATTTACCACAAAATGATATAGGTAATTATGCAATTCATTTAGATTTAAGCGAAACTAATTTAACAGAATTAGTAGAAGAAATTCTATTCAAAATATTAGTTTTAAAAAAATTGGATATAAATGAAAAGATTTTTTATTTCGGAGACGAACTCAAAATAAAAATAGAATTACCAAATGGCTTTATTAATTATTTAGAAAAATATCCTATTTTAAAATTATTCAAATCTTCAACTCAGGTTTTAAAAACTTTAACACCTTTAAGAATATCACAGGATATACATAAAATAAAGGAAAGTGATATCCAAATTGTAGCAAATACTTTAAACATGTATAAACGAAATCAAATCGGAAGTCAAAACTTAAATTTCGAATCTAACCAATTATTAAGTGATAAAGATTGTGAAAATTTGATTAATGAATATATAAATAATAATGAAACTAAATATAACTATTACCAAAAAATGACCTTCATAAAATTGTTGTCAGTCGAGTTCCAAATGTTTAAAGATACATTTATATTAGACCCTAACAACTTCATAAATCCAAATCAAAAAAAAGCTATTATTCAAAGTCGTCCAAAAATAATAAATTCGTTAATATCTTCTACTCTTTATATAAGTAAAGGACCTTATGATAATATAATAAAATCTCAGATGACAAGCCAAGAAACTGATAAAATATTCGATGAAAAAAAAGCGAATGAAAGAGCTTTAATATCTTTGAATATAGCAAGAGATAAAAAAGTTTCTTTCGATAATATGCCAGAAACCTTATTTTTCTTTAATGGAGATTTAACAACTTTTACAGCAATTACAAGGGCACAAAAAGGAACAGAAAATTATAAAAAATTATATGATTTAATAAATAGTTTAGGAAGTGAAAGGACCGAACTTCCTGATTATTCTGCAGGTGATCATTTCTTTTATTTAGAAGAATTAAAAAAAATATTAGGATTACCAGAAATGCTTTTTGATGAAAATGAGATAAAAGAATTAAACTCGAAAATTTTGGAAGAAACAAAAGAAGAATTAGACCCTAAAATATATAATAAAGACAATATTACCGAAGATAGGAAACTTTATATGGTAAAACTCGCTAAAAAAAATGGTAATTATATATATACAAAAGATAATTTTATCAAATCAGTAATTATTTTACAAAAAATACAAGCTTCAGTGCCAGTTATTCTTATGGGTGAAACTGGATGTGGTAAAACAAGTTTATTGAAAATGCTTTCAATTTTTATGAATAAAGGGTATGAAAAAATGAAAACTTTAAATGTTCATGCAGGAACGAATGAAGAAGATATAATAAATTTCATGAACAAGATTATTCAAGATATACCAAAAGAAAGAAAAAAAGAATTGGACCATATAATGGAAAGGTTCGAAAGTCAAAAAGAAGAAATTAAAAAATTATACGATAAAGATAAATATAAAATGGAACAAGAGGAAAAATTAAAAGAAAAAAAAGTATGGGTATTTTTTGATGAATTGAACACTTGTAATTCAATGGGACTTATTACTGAAATTATGTGTAAAAGAACAATGCATGGAGAACCCTTACCAAACGATTTAGTATTTTTGGGGGCAGTAAATCCATATAGAACAATGACTAGTACTATGAAACACAGTGGATTAACTTATCATACTGATTCAAATGATAAAAGTTCGCTAGTTTATACAGTTAATCCTCTACCGCATACTTTAATGAATTATATTTTTTATTTTGGAAATTTAGAAAGCGATGAAGAAAGGGAATATATAAAGTCTATGATTATGCAAAATTTCACAAAATATTATCCAGATAAAGAGAATGCTGAATATAAAAAATTAATCGATAAAACGCTAGAAAGTATATGCGAATGCCATAACTTTATGAGAAAAAATTATGATGAATCATCAGTCAGTCTTCGTGAAATAAGAAGGTTCAATATTTTCTTTAAATTCTTTTTGGATTATCTTAAAAATAAATCAATATATAAATCACTCTTCGAGAAAACATATAAATTGTTATTAGGAACTTTGAATATTACTTTATATTTGTGCTATTATTTAAGAATTTCTGATAAAAAAATAAGAGATAATTTAGCAACTATTTTAGATAAATACTTCGACGGAAAATTATTTATTGAAATGCCATTAAGAGAAGTAACATATATAGCTGAACAATTCGTTATAGATTATGAAAAAGGGATTGCTTTAAATAGGTCTTTAAAAGAAAATTTATTTACTTCTTTTATCTGTATAGTAAATAGAATACCATTAATTATCGTAGGTAAACCTGGAGAAGGAAAATCTTTGACTATTCAAACAATTAATCAAACAATGAAAGGAACTTATTCTAAAAGTCCTTTATTTAAAGAATATCCTCAATTATTCATGTATAATTATCAAGGAAGTGAAACGAGTACATCTCAAGGTATAATAGAAACTTTTGATAAAGCAAGAAATTATGCTAAAAATCAGTTAAAAAAAATAAAGGCTGAACCAGGTGAAAAAAAAGAAAAATTCATTGCAATGATCTTCTTTGACGAAATGGGCTTGGCAGAAAGAAGTCCTAATAATCCATTAAAAGCAATTCATTCACAGTTGGAATATGATGATAATGAATTTAAAATTGCCTTCGTTGGAATATCAAACTGGAAAATTGATGCATCTAAAATGAATAGATGTTTAACCTTGTCAAAGCCTGACCCAGATAAAGAAGATTTAATTTTAACTGCTGATACAATTGCTAAAGCTTTGGATAATACTTTGGCTAATAATTATAAAAATTTTATCGAAGCTTTGGCTTTATCTTATTATGAATATAAGAAAATGACTAATAAAAATAAATTGATCGAAAATTTCCATGGTAATAGAGACTTTTATAACTTGATAAAATGTGCAATGCGAAAATTAATTAAAGAAAGGGATAATATTAATGAAATAAATAGTGATAAAATTTTGACTAAAATTGGATTAATGTCTTTAACTAGGAATTTTGGAGGGTTGGATACTTCTTTAAAAGATATAAAATCCAAATTCGCAAAAATATTCACAAATTATAATGAAGATGAATCATATAATTACAATATATTAGAATGCATAAAAGATAATTTGAATGATTATAATAGTAGATTTTTAATGCTTGTAGCAAATTCAACAATAATAAAATATTTAGAAAATGTGCTTGATTCTCAAGGAAAAGATTATATATTTTTAACAGGGAGTCAATTTCAACAAGATAAAAAAGCGGCAGAAAAAGGAGGTGGCTACAGTGAAGATTTATTAAATAAAATTCAGTATCAGATGAGTAAAGATTCAGTTTTAATTTTAAAGAATTTAGAAGTTATATACCCATCTTTATATGAATTATTTAATCAAAATTATATAAAAATAGGTGATAAATATTTTTCGAAAATTGCTTTTGCGAGTTCCAAATCATCTTCTGAAGTTCATAAAAATTTTAGAGTTATATTACTCATTACCCAACAACAACTTGATAAAATGAAAGTTGACCCTCCTTTATTAAACAGATTCGAAAAGCAAATCGTAAGTTTTAAAGACTCTTTGAATGAAAATCTAATCAATCTTGCGAATAATTTAGTGAGCTGTTTTGAAAGTATTAGAACTTTTGGAAATAAAAAAAATCTTGTATATAATTTACCTGATTTAATGTTTAATTGCAATAGAGACGAAATAGAAGGCTTAATTTATAAAATATCGGATGCATATAAAGATAATTATAATAATAATGGATTTATCGAAAATAAAATATTTGAAATACTTGTTCCTTCTTTTTGCCAAGATATAATTGCCTCTGTTAAATATTCAGGATTTTCTGAAGGAATCAATGCTGAAAGAGCAAAAAAAATTTTGAATATTTATAAGAAAAGGGAAATAAACAATTTTTCAGGATTTTTGGAAAAAATGGAGAAAGATAAAAATGTGATATATACTTTTTCGAATAAATATGATATAGAAGAAAATAATCTTTTTAAAAAAATTATTGTGGAAAGTATTAATTCAGAAAATAAAGTCCAAGATGAAATGTCTAAATTTTATGGGGGAAATATGCGTTATTTAATATTTCAATTCGAAGAAAAAGATTTAAATAAAATGAATCATTTGTCATATTTAGTTAATAATTTTGAAATCAAATATAGACAGCAAAATGCCACTGAAATTAATGATGAAGAAAATATCAATATAATAAATACATCATCTAATATTAGAAAAAAATCTAAAATAATTATTTTTATCGTGCATTTGACTAGAAAATATACTGGACAAAAAAAAGGTAATGAAAAAAATAAAAATAAAGAAAAAATAAAAACTACATTTTTCACTGAAGAATTAATTTCGACTTTAGATGATTCTTATGATAAATATTTCATAGATAATTTAAGGAGTGAAAGAAATGACTTTTCGAATATTTTAGATATTCAAAATCCGGCAGAATTAGTTACTTCAATAATAAATTTCGAGCAATTTTTAGATAAAAATTTAAATACAATAATATCATTTTTCGATTATAATTTTTTGAACAAATTCGATGCTGATATGAATTTAAAATTTTATACTGATACTATATTAACAAATTTAATTCTTAAAAAAGATAAAAGAAGTGTTAAATATTTAAGACAATTACTAAAAGATATAACATTGAAAAAAATGAATCAAAATATAATTCCAAAAGTATATACATCGAAAGTATTCCAAAATACAGATGTGGATTTTTTCCAAGTCTTAGAAACTTATATAACTTCAGAACTTGCCACAATATTACTTTCAGTAATAAATGTATTTGAGAAAGGAGGGATATTTTCATGTTTTTTAATCAAAGAAAATAAAAATTTAATAGAAAATGAACTAATAAAAAACCAAATAAAAACCCATTTAGAAAATATCGATTTTAGTCTTATGAAAAAACCTGCTGCAGAATTTCGTATGAATAAAATCGATTTATTTACTGATTTATCAATTCCTTCAATTTACAGTTGGATTAAACAAATAAAAGTCGATTTCATTATTAAAGAAAAAATTGGAATTAAATATATCAATAATGAAAACTCCTTAAGGCCGAGAAAAGAATTGAAAGATGAGATAAAGACAAAAGAAGAATATTGGGATAATTATAAAAATTATGTAGATGGTATGCAAGAACAATTTTATAAAAACCAAAATATACGAGAAATATTTCAATCTGATTCGCAAGAAATGAAATCAATTAAAAAGGCTTTTTATTTGGATACTTTATTGATTTATTGTATCGAAATCAATGAAAAGTTTTCAAATAAAAATGATAAATATATAAACCCAATTCAATTTATTGAAATACTTTTGCAATTAAAATTTAATATTATGTTTAATGATATATATAAAGATGATAAAATTGAAATTGAATTAAGTGATTCTTATTTTGATACTATAGAAGATTTTAATATACGTCATTTATCCGAAATATTTTTATTTTTGCAATCTTATAAATCTGAGATAATAATATTATCTGAAGTTTTCTGTCTATTAAATTCCTATTTACCTAATACATTTGATAAAATGAAAAAAATAATAAAATCTAGAATAATAAAAACTGAGGTCTCAAAAAGGAATCAATCATATAAAAAAATCGTAAATGAAATTTTTTATATTTTAATGGAATCTTTACTGAAAACAATTTATATAAATAATGAAGAAATATATAATTTAGAAATATATGCATTTTATTCATTCTTTGATTCTCTTCCATTAATAGAAGCGATATTAAATAAAATAAACCAAAAATTTTTATTATATAGTAATGAATTATATTCTTTAAGGAATATTTCGGCAGTTTATAACATTTTCAAAGATGAGCAAGATATAAAAGATATTATAAAACAAGCTTTGGTTATAATTGGAAAAGATAATGAATATTTACAAAATAACGAATTTAATAATTTAAAAGAAAATATAATGAAAATAAAGAAAATTATAAGTGATAGATATGGTTCAGATTCTGATAAATTAGCAGGTTATATGAGTAATTTACTTAGGCAACAATATCGAAAAATTGATGATAATGATTATAAATTTGAATTATTAAATTTAGCTTTTGAAAATGATAAATTAATTCAAAAGTCTTTATTCTTTATAAGTAATACAATTAATATACCTTATCCAGTTTTATATAATAAAACAAAAAAAGAAAAAAATATTCCTAAAAATTATTTCGAAAAACCTGAAGAATGTGCTCAATATTTTTTAGGCTTTATTAATCATAGAAAAAATGATAGGATTTATCAATTTTATGAAAATATTCAAAATGAAAGTTTTAACCAAGTTTTATCATATTATTTTGAAACATTAGCATATAATTATTTTAGTGAAATAATAAATAAGTACAAAAGTAAAAGACCAGATCCTTCAAATCCAAATATTAAATCAAATAAAGAATGCGAAGAATTATTATTAAAGCAAAATTTATTATTCTTAAATAAAGCCTTGAGTCATATGGATAAATGCTTCACCAAAGAAGATTTAGATGAAAATGCATTAAATAATTTAGGTAATATATATTCAATTGCTTATGTTAAATTATATTTAATATATTTAGCGGAAATATATAAATATAATAAAACAAAAATTTCATTTAACCAAATTATAAATCTAATATCAAGTACAGAATATAATACAAGAAAAGTCATAAAACTTTTCTTTTTTAAATGCTTTTATCAATATTATGAAAATTTTGCTCAATTTAATGATTATATAAAAAATGATAACGAATTTCCTTTCAGACAAGATTATTTAAATATGTTACAAAATCAGAATACCAATATATATATATTAAATAATAATTTTCTCCCAATGAAATATTTCGAGATTTATTCTGCTAAAGAAATCGAATTTCTTGACCTTTGTAATAACAATTTCAAAAATTTGAATAAATTGATTAATGAAGAATTCATCAGAAATAACGGATTAGATATATTTTTCTGCTTATGCATAAATATTTTATTTTCTTATTGTTATTCAAATGAAAAAGATAAATATATTCAAAAAATAAACTTCTTGAAAAATGAATTTAATAAAATATCGAATAATTTAGGTTTATCTCAATGTGGTATAAATATATTAATAAATTTATTAGACTTTAATACATTCATTCAAAAATTAATTTCAAAACAAAAAGAATACATTAATTTATCACAACAACAGTTTGAAATATTCATGTATGCTTTAAGATTTGTCTTAAGTTCTTCTCAATTTAGTAAAAATAATTTTTATTACAATTTGCTTAATCCACAATGCAAAGATTATATCAATAATAATTATATAATAGGAACATTACCTTTCAATAATATTTTCTTGAAGACTTATTATAGTCTTAATGTATTATTAAGATCACCGAGTCCAATTCCAATCGGTTATTATGTATGCACATGTGGGCAATATTATACTTTGGGTAATTGCACATGCCCAGCTGTAGTATTTGATTGCTATAATCCTAATTGTAAATTAAAAATTGCAGGAACTTCGCATGTATTATTAGGTCCTTCAGCAGGCCAGACTGATCATTGGAGAATCAGATTAGAGGAAAATGATAATAGTGTTACACCTTATGCTCAAGGAGAGATAAATAAAGGAAAAATTCCTTGTATAACTTTGGCTGAATTTAAGAGAAGATATGTAGATAAATATATCAACCAACAACCGAAAGGAATAAAAAAAGAGGAAGCCGAAGATTTTTTTGAAAGAAAAAATATTGTTAGAACCTTAGATGAATTATCTTTTAGATTATTAAACTTTATTTTATACTCGCATTTGTTTTTCAGCAATATTTTAAATAATTTTGATGACCAAGAAATGAATGCATATACTCATGGAGAAATTACTTGCTTTAGAATGATAGAGAAAAATTGGGAATTAATGGAAGTAATTTTGAATGAAAAAGGAATAGATAATATAAAAGGGTTTATGAATATAATATTCGGAAAATTAGAAGAATTAATGGGTTCTATTGAAGACATGTCTACTATCGAAAAAAGACAACAATTTGAAACCGAAGTGCAAAATTATATATCTAATTTAGTGAAAGAGCAAAATGAATATCAAAAAATGGCATCTAATTATACGAATTATAATGATAAAATAAAGGGTAATGTTGACCCCAATTCATTAATAGAAATATTATCAGAAAATTATTCTCCTTTCGAAAATATATATAGTAAAGAAAATTATCCAAATATGGAAATGTTTTTAATATCAAAATATCCAAATATGAATGAATTAAATAAATGCTTAGAAATACAACCTAATTATGAAAAAAATTATTGTTTATTAAATCAAGTATTTATACAATCTGAAGAATATTCCCTAATAGAAAATGTTCAAAACATAAATAAGTTATTCGATTATTTATACAAAAAATATAATAATAAAATAGAAAGAAATAAAGCTAAAAATATTAAAATAACTGAATGCTTTGAAAATGAGGACATCGAAGAAATGAAAGAAAATTATTTACAACCGTTTATTGATTCTTGGAATAAAATTAAGCATAAATGTAAAAAATATTTATGTAGACCTGATATGCCTGAATTAAATATCACTTCTGAACATAGTTTAATCTACTTTTTGCCGGATGATGGAGAACTTTACTATGGTATGTATCTTGCTTCTGCTTATAGAAATTTTATTGAATGGCAAAATACATTTATCCAATTAGTTATAAGTTCAATAGGGCCTCATTCATTGCTTAAATCTTATTTATCGCAATTAAGTCAGATGATATATGTACAAGATGCAACAGAAGAAGATTTGGTCAAAATAAATAATGGTACTTATAATAAAGTAAAAGATATGATCACACAATATTCAATGAGAAATATATACAAGAATGGAAAAATAGACTTTAAAGAGTTTAAGAAGCCAATAAAATATGATTTTGCCTCTATTGAAATTGAATTGGGAAGAATTATATTACCTGGATTAAAACAATTTTTCAGTTCTGATAATGATACACCAATTAGATTCGTGAGTTATTTATATGAAGCTTTCAGAAGTAGTAGATCATCTATAATTACCAATTATAATGAAAAATATCCACCTAGAGATTTAACCGAACAAGAACAAAAGTTATTGTATTCATTTATTGATGAAAATAAAAATAAGAACCCGAATTTTTCAAAAGACGTTTTAGTATCTTGCCAAATATTAATCGATTTTATTCAGAAGGAAAATTTCAATAAAAATACCCAACTTTTTTCGATAATAAAAAAATTACCTAAATATATAGAAATAGATGATTCTTTGAAGAACTTTTTCATTAAGCATTCTGAAGAAGATATCAATAATAATGATGAATTCAAAATGTTTAGTATTAATACCTTAATAAATATATATAATTTAATAGAATGGATTTGCTGGAGTCAATTTAAAGAAAATCTAAATGAACAATATAAAATGAATTTACCACAAAAAATAAAAGAGTCCATAAAAGATTATTTAGATAAAACTATAACTGAAAATAGTCTCATCAAAAAGCAGGATATAGCTGATGCTGTTAGGAGATTAATATCAAGATATTTAAGTGGGAAAAGAGGTGATGTTGATATTAGTGAATATCAGAAATTATCTCAATTGATTATTAGGGCAGATTTATGGAGATCTGATTTAGTTGTTAATGAAAACTTTGAAGAAGATGTTACTAATATTTTTGAAGGAATTAATAAGTTGACTAAAGTAGTAATAGAATGTAATGATATTGATAATAAATGCGATAATTGTTTAAATAGTAAAATGAAAGAGCCTTGTAAAGAATGTGATTATTGTAAATGGGGATTAAGAATAGGACATGGTTTGGAATTCCATGAATTAATTAATGAGGAAATTTTTAATGCTAATAAATTTGATGAAAAAGAAAAAGGTTATAAAAGTGAAGATGAAGATGATGAATTAATGAGATCGACAAGATTTAATGAAAGAAAGAAAAAGACAAAAAATATCGAGGATAAGAAAAAAGAAGAAATTTTTGAAATTAATACTGATACTCAGAATTTAAAAGATGATGAAGATAATGAGGAACAAGAAAATGAAATTGAACATGAAGTGATAGAAATAAATGAAGAACACGAACCAGAACGAGAAGAAGAAGAAGATGATAGGTATAATTTGGATGATGATGATGAAAAAAGCATTTAAATTCTTAAAAATTAAATAAAATTAATTTAGTTATTAAATAATTAAAACGATAAAAATAAACAATTTTATTAAATAAATCAATTAAAATAAATTTATTTTAACTAATTTAATTAACTCTATGGGGATTGGGCCCAATCCCCAATATAAAATAGATTTTTATATTTATGTAAAAATAATTAATAAAAAAAATAATTAAAATTATAACAATAATTTATAAACATAAAAAATATTAAAAATTCATTTTATAACTGAACGAATAAATAAAAAAAACCATAATTAAAATATATCTCAAGAATATTCATGCATTTTCATTTAAATTGAAAATTCGGCTTTATTTGATTTTTAAATCTCCATTTTCTGCTTAATATAAATTCATTAAAAACAGCAGTACTTTTATTATAATGCAAATTATTTCTACTTTCTTTATCAAAATCCATCTCTTTAGATAGCTCACCATTATAATTTTTATGATGTGAACTAGTAAATGCCGAATTTATTTTTCTTTTATTTTTAGAATTGCTTTTAGAATCTGAGCCAAGATGATAAACACCTATTTTTTTTATTTGCTCTTCATTTTTTTGCTCCATTTGTTGACATAAAGGACAATTTTCATTATTTCCAAAGTGTTTTTCATAGTGATACATATTTTTATCTTTCTGAATTTTTATCAATTTTAATAACCAATTTTTATTTTTATTGCTATTATATAATCTTTTTTTAATCATATTTTCAGCATTTTCATTTAAAGGCATCAAATTATTAATTTTTTGATTAAGACAATATCTGTCTTTTTTTATGGTAAATGCAGAAATTATTCTATTTATGCTTTTATTTTCTTTGTTTGGAACTTTGCAATATAAATCATATAATATTTTTATTTTTTTATCTTTTTTTAATTTTAATTCTGCATTATATTTGGAATTTTTATTAGGATTAGATATATTGGTGTTTTTCATTCTTTTTAAGGAAGAAATATAATCTCACAAACATTATTATAATAAACATCATTGTTAATATTATTATAATCGTAATTATAGTTATTAATATCATTATTATAATCATTGCTGCTATATTTATTTCGTAAATATCTATCATTATTTAAAATATTATTTTTATTGTTATGATATCGCAAACTATATTGGGACTTTTTATTATTCATGATGATCATTTTAGAATTGAAATCTTGTTTGTCCTTATCTTTCTCTTGCAAAATCTGAAATTGCTTTTTATTATTTATTTGCATTATACCTTTGATTTTTATTTTTAATAACAGGTAGCTTATTTTTATTTTGGAGAAAAATTATATTTTTTTAATATATTATGCTCAATATTATTATGCTTAAAACTAAAATTATTTTATCTCTGAATTTGGTTCCCTATATGGAATGCTAAAGGCTTTGAACTTTTTATTCTCTTTTTAATTTTTTTATCTACTTCTATCGAATTTTTATACTATCGATTTAAAAAAGTAAATGAATTTGTACTTATTTTAAATGATTTTAAATTATTATTTTTTAATATATCGAATAAATTGTTCATTTTTTTTCGTTCAACTTTGATTTTATTAGTATTAGTATTAATATTAATTTTATTATTAAAATTATTATTATTAGTATTAGTATTAGTTTTGTTATTCCTTTTTTTATTTATTATAACTAGAATTTGAAATTGAATCTGAATTATCTAAATTTATTGGTCTCTTTTTAATTCTTAAATTTTTTTTCAAGTCTTCTCTACTCTGGGTACTTTTATTTTTTTCATTTCTTTTTATTTTCTCTTTTTCAAAGGATAAGCATAATTTTTTCTTTTGTATTTTCCTTATTTTTAATTTATTTATTAAGTCAGGAGTATATGTTAATAATTTAATAAACACTGATATATTATCATCATAATTTAGTTTTATCAATTTTTACACTATCTGGTATTTTTTTTGATTCATCTTCTTCTTGTTTTTGTTTTTTTTCTTTTTCCCTTTTTTTTTTGTTCTTCTATTTCCTTTTTTTTAATTGAGGTTCTAGTATCTATACTCATCATAAAATAAATCTTCCAAATCTTTGCTAGGAATTAATGAGTCATTAAGTTGATGATTATTTGGATTTTTATTCTCTATAATTAAATCATTAAAATTATATTTATTGTCTCTTTTTTAATTTGAATTGTATTTTTGAATGAATTATTTTCGGAATTTTGGGAATTATTAAATATATAAGGATGTTCCGATTCTTCATTTTCGTCATCATCTTAACTCTCTGATAAAATATGTGTATCATGTCTTTCCATTTTTTATGTTAATTAATTTATTATGAATAATATATTTTTAATATTTATTTATATGAAAATGAATATATTTATAAACATATTCTATATGGGAATTGGGGATTGGGCCCAATCCCCATTTATATTTAATATATTTAATAATTTAAATTTATTTTAACAAGTATTATTATTATGGAAAATGAAAATAAAAAAGCCCAAAAAAGAAATTAACTTTGAAAAATATTTTATTTTTAATATTATTAGGCATATTAATAATACTTTTTAAATTTTTTTATACTCGACCAAATTTTTGTGCAGATACTTGCTCAAGTATTAATTCAGAATTAGATGTAATTAAATGCCTTGATACTTGCTCTATTAATGCAGAAGATTATAGAGATCCTGTATCAAATATAAAAATTATAATATATTCTTTAATTGTTATAATATTCTTTGCAATTTTATATAGTTATATTATTAATAGTGAAAGAAGAAATACAAATAATATTTTTCTTCAATTTTTACTTTGGATTAAGAAAATAAAAAATAATTTATTAAATGATGAAAAAATAATTAAAAATGATTATAAAAAGTTGGAATAAAATTGAATATTATATTTGTATCAATTAATATAAAATAAGTTTTTATATTATATCTTTAATTTACTAATAAAATTAAATTATTATTTATTATATTTACAAAATGGGGATTGGGGATTGGGGATTGGGGATTGGGGATTGGGGATTGGGGATTGGG
>JAJJLE010000004.1:0-20171 GCA_023897235.1 Entodinium longinucleatum | reverse complement strand
AATCCCCAATCCCCAATCCCCAATCCCCAATCCCCATCTAAAATATTTTGAAATACAAGAATTAAATAAATAATTAATAAATTTTTTGATTTAATATAATGAAATTAATTAATTATGTTTAGTTAATTAATTATTCAGCAGCAAAGATATTTTTACAAATTTTTTCAATATCTTTGAAATTGCTCGAAGTAAAGAAGCAATTAGGAGAAGCAAACTTCCTTAAATGCTCAAAACTTTTAGACTTCCTTAAATGCTCAAAACTTTTAGAACCATTATTTTTATGAAAAATAAATTTCATTAAATTTGATTTAGGGGCATTATCCTTTATTAAATCTTTTTCAAATCCAACGATATTTATTTGAAATTTTTCTTTCTTCATATCATCACAAATGGGTTGGAGTTGTGATGAATCAGAAATACCATCAGTTAAAAATAATATTCTTTTATAATCAAAATTATTTTTATTTTTAATATGCTTTTGAGCTTCCCTAAATGCAAGATAAAAATCTGTTTCTATACCAACTTTTGCTTTAGTAATATCATCTAAATTTAATTTTCTAAATTTCCCTTCAATAATAGTTTTAGCTTCAGTCCCAAATAAAATAACCACACCTTGATTTTCATTATTTTCCATTTGTTTATCAATTATTTGATTTGCCATATCAATAAGAGATTCATAATATGGTTTCATAGAACCGGATACATCCAATATCAAAATAGAAAACATATTTCTGATTCCAGATTTTATCCATTTATTAAATTTAATATTTCTATGGTATGGCACTATTATTGCAGGAATTTCTTTTTGTATTCCATCTCTGATATTTAACATATATTCTTCTCTTCTTGTAAGCCAACAAGCAATAGAAATAACAAGTCTCCCTGTTCCTTCTTCTTTAAAATCATAAAAAGCTGATGTAAACCCACCATGAAGTACTATAGGCCCTCTGCCTGTTTCTACCTTTGGATCATAATATAATATAAAGGGTCTTTTATTATATGGATCTGATAAATAAGCAAAAGGCTTAAAAGGTTTATAGTTCTCAGAATTATCAAAAGTTTGAGCATAAGATAAAGTTATTCCTTCATTAAAAGTATTTAGTCCTATTCTTAAAGATAATCTTTTATCTGCTTTTCCTGGACATTCGATAAAATGTTCGGGTTCAAAATAGCCATTTTTCATTGTTTTATCGTCCCTTTTTTTTTCAAAAATAAATTTTCCGTTTTTATCTTTATTATCATAATTACCTTTCATTTCGAAATTGACTTTTCCTTCTTCAAATTTAAGATATTCTTTTAACAGAAGATTTGCTTCTAAAACAAAAGGATAATTATCACAAAACAAGAAAAGAGCTCCACCTTTTTTATTAAAATCTGAGACCATTTCTAAAAAAGGAGTTATTTTATTCGAATCTTTATCTTCAGCTCTTTGAGGCAAACTTCCATCTCCTTTACTACAAAAAAGCCATAGCTCAGAATATGGGCAACTTTTATTTTCCAAAGTTGTAGTAGATAATTTTTTAATTGCTTCTCCATAACTATATACTATATCATATTTAAATCCTTTTTTCTTTAGAGATTGACCTGCATTTTTTTCGAAAATTTCTGGAGTGATATTTACATCGTGTTCATCTGTTCCTAAATATAAAATTACGATTAAAATTTTAAAATCATCAAATATATCATAATAAGGCTCTTCTTCTGGATTTTTTATTTTCCTTTCAAAATCTTCTGAAAATTTTGAATTTTCATTTTGTATCATATCAGTAATACTTAACGGTTCATTAAAGAGGCTTTCTTCTAGTATTTTATCTTTAGGTTCTCTATTTAAAATATTCGTTAAATCTTTTTTGATATTTTCATCGAAATTTACTTTTATTAAATTTTGTTCAAAAGGCTTTGAAGAAGTTTCCTTAGAATAAAAAAAGCAAGAACTCAAAGCATCTTGAAGTTTTCTTATAGAAGGAGCAAAACAGCAATTTGGATATACTTCTTTTATTCCTTGGGGGTATACTCCCACTCCTATTGTGACAAAATCTATACCTTCATTTTCACAATTTTCTATTAAATTTAAAACTAATTCAATTTCATTTTTATCAGAAACATAACCATCTGTAATTAAAAATATTTTTTTATCTTCCCTTCTTTCAAGTAGTAGTTGATAAGCAGTATATACGCAACTTCCAGGACAGCATGAATAATTAATTTCATTACTAATAATACTAATAATTTCATTTATTTTCGAAATATTTTGAAATATACTACATTTTGAATGAAAGTCAACAATTTTTATTCCATTAACAGTATTAATAATGATATCAATAAATATTTCTTCGTTATCTTCAACAGTTGAAGGAGCAATTAATAAAAGAATTATTGTTGCTATGCAATGAGAATAATTGCATGATAAAAGTGCAGATTTTGATAAATCGATAACAAAAGAAAGATTATATTTTTTTTTATTTTTACCCCCCTGCTTTTCAAAAATATAATTATAAGTAAAACCTGAGCAAATCCATTTTTTAATTCCTGGAATAGATAGGCTACCTCCTGATATACATGGTATTTTTCCTGACGACATATTTGATGGCATTATTTGCCTAAAAAGAGGTGTTAATAAAGATATTATAAATGAAATTATTTCTTCTAAGGAAGAGTTATTATTGCTATAATTATTCTTTAAAGATAATTTCTCTAATTCAAATAAAGGAGGAATTTCAATATTATGTGGTATTTTATCTTTCTTATATTTAGAAATAGCTATTTTTGAAAATGATATATTCTGTGAAAAATAATTTTTCTCTTGTAGATTATCATTTATCAAAGATTTCAATATTTCGATATTATTATTTTTATTTTGGGTATAATTATCAAAATTAAGAATTACTTCTTTGTTATTATAATCTTCTTTTTTCTTATTCTCATTTAATAAAGTTCCTATAATTGAGCTTATTATTTTTGAATATAATTCATCAATTTTATCCGATTGAGATATTATTTCCATAGGTTCCAAAAATTCCTGAATTATTTGAGCTTGATTAGTTGTTGGAATTTTTAAAATATTTTCATAAATATCAGGGTTATCTTTGCAAAAATCATTTTCAAAATTAGATTTTAATCCGAAAACAATAATTCTTTGTCCAAGGTCATTCCAATTAAGATGTTTATCAACAATTTGAGCAGAAATTAAATTTGAAATCAATACTTGACAGTAATTATAATCAGTATATTTATTATCAAACGAATTTTTAAGTTTTTTTAAAGCATCAGCAGGAAAAGAAAAAAGCCTGGCTTTAATTGATAAAGAATCTCTTAGTCTTAATAATTGATCTATTACTTTTAAATTCTCCGAAGAAAAATCTTCTGTTAATGTCCATATATTACCTCTTTCTGCAAAAACAGAAATTCTTATTTTTACTCCATATTTACTAAAAGATAAAGATAATCCTGTGCAAATTAATAGAGATGCTATTCTTTGATCTTCTGACATGGTTGATGATATATCTATTAATATATCTAAATAACTATTGTTTAAAGTGAAAGGTAAAATTTCATCCTCATTAAATATTAATATTTTCTTTCTTATTAAATTAGATATAATATTTTGTAATCTCAAGCAAGAATTCGAATAAGATATAATATATTCTGAACTATCGAATTTATCGTTTTTTTTGGAATTATCAAATTTTTTTATTATTTCTTTTATTTCATTAATATCTTTTATACTCGAATATTTTTGGTTTTTATTAGCAATAATTTTCATAATATCTCTCAAAAATTTTGTTGCTGATATATTTTTGATATTTTCGAAATATTTTTTTATATCTTTTATTTCAAATACTTGTTCTCCTTTAAAATCTGTTAAATCATTCTTTAATTCATTTTTGATTTTATTTTCATTATTTATAATATTTTCTTGAATTTGATTTTTTGCATCATCCAATAATCCTTCAAAAGCTATAGATTTTCTTTCTTCATCAGTAAGTTTTATTTCATTTATTATTTCATATTTCTCTTCTTCTTTTTTAAGTTGTATATTTCTTATATTTTCATATTTATTATTTTCTTTCATTTCAAAATTAAATGCCGACATATCTAGGTTACCCATCGTTAGATAATTTCTTTCATCAAAATTATTGCTTATTATTTGTCTTTCTTTTTCTATATCATTATTAAATATATTTTCATTCTCAGAAGGAATTTTGCATTTTTTTATATTTTCTATATGGATATTATTATTTATATTTTTTTCATCTTGGTTTGAATTTTCATATTTGGAAATAAATTTTATAAATTCTAATTGACATTTTTCTATCACTTCTTTAAATTTTGTTTCTTTAATATCTGTTTGAATTAAATTATTTAAATAATCACGAATCATATATATACCATTAATACAATTTTTCATTTTTTCTTCGTCTTCTTTTTTTGATAAAAGGAATATAACTTGATGTAAAATTTTTTTTGAATTATGCAAAAATAAAAGTAAATTCGATATATTTATTTCATTTTTTTTTAATTTATTTGTGATTTTACCAATTTCTGAACAACATGAATTTATAAATTCGTTATTTTCTTCTTCACTTTTTTCATTAATTTTAATATCATTTTCTTTGATTTGCTTTTCATATTTAGAAAATTCATCATTTTCTTCATGAATTTTAATATTATCATTATAATAAATTATTTCTTTATTTAAATTATTTTCTGTTTTTATACTTTTTATATATTCATCAAAATCATTTTCTAATTCTTTATAATTTCGTGTTTTTTTAATATCAATTTCTTTTTCATTTCTATTATCTAAAATATTATCATCTTTGTATTCATATTCAAGCAATTCACCTGGAGATATTAATAAAAATGTAAATGAAAGTATATAACTTAATTTATCCATAATTATTTTAATTTTTTGTTCTTTAATTGGAGATTCAAATAGTTTTTTTATTTCTCGATTTGAATTTTTAAAAACAGTCCTAAAAATATTAGTTAATACATTTTTTAATTCTTTTGAAGTTTTAAACGGATATTTTAAAAAGAATATAATTATATTTTCGAATGATATTTTTTCCTTTGATAATTGTAAATTATTTATTGAACTTTCATCAGATATATTAATATTATTATTTATTAGATTTGAAATACTTTTATTTATTTCATTTATATCATTGCTTATTAATTTTGATTTATTGCTATTATATTTTACTTTGAAATTATTTCTGATATCATCATTAAAAATATTTCTATTTTTTATATTGTATTTTCCATTATATCCAAAGGCAACATCCAACTCTTTATCATTCAAACTAAAAAAAGCGATAATTTTTTTATTTGAAGCTCCATAAATAATTTTTCTATATTCTACTCTATTTTCAATATTATATTTTATATTTGGTTCTTGCATTATAATTTTATTATTATATATTAAATAGATTGAAAATATATTAGAACTATAAAAATATCTTTGTATTTTTTCTTTTTTTATATTAAAATCGAGGTCAATAGATATTAATTTGAATTTCTTAAGAACTTTATCCTTGATCTTATCATAATCCTCCCAATAAAAAGATAAATATGAACCGGTTAATTTTATCGATGGATAATTAATAATGTTTTCAATAAACACAGATTTACCATTTATTTTTAATTCAGTTTTATCTGCTAAATTTATATTTTTTATTTGTAATTTCATGACTTCTTTTGGCTCAATTTCATCTTTAGGAAAAATTATTTCTATCATTCTTATATCATATTTAAATATTAATTTTCTTTTTTCATTAGAAATATTAAATAAATAAATTTGTTTTGACATATCTTTCATTATCATTATATTTTGTAAATCTAAATTTTTTTCATCAAAAATTCTTATTCCTGTATACATGATATTTCTATATTCTGCTTTTAAATTAATAAGCTTAGAAGATAATAATGATAAATCCAGTTCAAAATTAATATTCTTAAAATTTCTTGGATAATTAGGGCTTATTATTATTTTGCCTTTATCTTCATTATTTTCTTGTTTGATATCCAAATTTTTATTTTTTTGAATTCCTAAGCTTTCAGAAAAATATTTTCCAGGGAAAGAATGGAAAATTGTCAAAGTTTTTATATAATGTGAAATGATTATACTATTATTTATAATTGAAAATTTTTCATTTGGAATAGTAAATTTTATAATTAATGGAATTATATTAATAAATACATATACTTCGCATTTATCTAATTCTTTATCTTCTTCATCTTTTAAAATAATTGAGAATCTTGAAGAGTAAAATCCAGGAACCTTTTTTTTAATCTTTAGATTAAAATTAATTTGTAAATCTTGATAACAATTTAATTCGGCATTACCTTCGATGAAACAAATTATCTTATTATTATAATCTTGTTGTATCGAATATTTTAATTTATTATTATAATTATTTTGTATAGAAGCTGAGCCAATATTTTTTAATTCACATCCTAATATATATAATCCCAAATTAATTTTTATGGCCTTATTTAAAAATGCTGGAGTATTATTATTTTTATTAAATATAAAATTTATGCCTTGTTTCGCGTATATATTATTAAAAAAAGTATTTAATTTATTATTATAATTTGCAGAAAATTTAATTTGTTTTATTTTAAATAAGGAATTGTAATAATTGTTTTTATCAAATTTTGATAGTATTTCATATATTTTATTAGTATTTGATAATTCAATTTGGAAATAATCTCCGCTAATTTTCCTATTTAAATAATTAGTTTTTTTATTATTTATTTTACTAATATCATCTATATTTGATAGTAAACTATCAACTAAATCATTATGTTCATTTAAATCATTACTTTCGATATATTTTTCAAATTTTATAATTTTCTCCTTATGTTTGTTAATTTCATCTTTGCTCTTTACCTCATTTATATTTTTGATAATTTCTTTTATTTGTTGGATATTATTTTCTAAATTCTCATTTCTTGGCTTTTCAGCTTTATTTTTTTTTTGGAAATCCTGAAATTCTTTAGAATTTTTATATTCTTTTACTTTATTTACGTTACCCCAATTCCAAAGATATTTAGTAGCTTTTGTTATTGCTAATTTGCTATTATAATAATTATTTGCATTTTCCTCAAGCTTTTTTTCATATTCATCATATAATTTCTTTTTCGGTTTATAATCTTTAATTTTCATTTCTATTTTTGAAATAACATCATTTTGTATTTTATTTAATATTTTATAGAACTTAAATTTATTTTCTTTATATTCCTTTTGATATTCGTCATATATATATTGATATTTTTTTAAAAATGAATTAAATATAATTTCAAAAACAGTTAATGCCTTTGTTTTTTCAAAATTCGGTTTATTTAAAGAAAGAACTAATATTATTAAATCATAATATATCTGTTTTAAAATTTTATTAATTTCAATTACAGTATTTTCATCTGCAATTCTTATAAAATTAGTATTTAAAATATTATTTATTGTTTTTATAATATATATCATTGTCTTTGATTCATTGTCTGAAAATAAATGAAAGTTATAAAATTCCATGATTCTATAACCATAAACAAATTCTTTATTTGATATTTGTAGTTCGGAAATTATATCATTTACAACAACTTCTGAAATACTTGCTGAAATTTTTTGATTTCCTTCAAATAAAGCATTAATAGCTTTTACTAAAATTTTGTGCTCATCAAATATTATTTTATCAAAATTTTCCGAATTTTCATATTTATCTTTTATTATTATTCTATTAGGATATTGTAATGCTTTATTTTTAAGAGTTTCTATTGGCTTTTTAAGCCAATTTACATCAAAATTATATTTTATTTCTTTTAATTTATCATATAAAATACTAATATTGGATAAATATATTTTTAGTTTATTTAAATGCGCTTTTTCTTTTTTGAATTCATCTATGAGATTTTCTATTATTTTTTCTTTATTTAAACTTTTTTTTTCATTATTCAAAATAACTGGTGTTTCCGTTGGATTTAAAGCTCCGCATTTATAATTATAATATCCATAACTAAAACAATAAATAATATCTTCATCTTTTAATTTAGGGAAATATATATATTCCTCATCACTGAAAATTAATTTAATGTGATTTATATTTTTTTCTTTTATTTCCATTAGCTCATTTAAATAATCACAAAAAGTATTTTCTAAATCATATTTGATAACTTCACTAATTAAATATGAATTAGCCATATGTTTAAAGATTTCTATTATTTCTTCAGATACGTTCGAATTTTTTTCACATTGGGAAAATATTAATTTATTATAAGCTTCCATTATTGATATGTTTTGTTGTTCCTTTTTTATAATTTGCTGAAACTTTTTTGCTCTATTTATAAAAACAGATAATGAATTTATATTTGATAATTCGTCTATTATTGATCTTAATTGAGAATATATATATAATATTTTAACGCATTTAGGAACTTTAGTTGTAATATTATCTTTTGGAAATTCTCCAATATCTTTTTCTTTTTCTGATTTTTTAATTTCTACCAATTTTTTTTCAATGTCATTAATTTTTTTTTCTAAATCTTCTTTATTAAGATTTGCTTTTATATCATTTTGAATCTGCCTTATATTTTCATTTAAAAAATTATAATTATCATCTCTTAAAATACATTTATACTCTGAAGTTAATTTTTTTAATTTTTTATCTAATTCATTTCTCGCATTTTTAAACATAAATTCATTTTTCTTATCTTTTAAAATATTATATTTATTATTAATAGAGGTCCATAAATTTTGCTCATTAAAATATTCTTTTATAATTTCAATTTTTTCTAAGACAGCATTAATATTTTCTTCTGTTGCCGATATATTATTATTTTTTGTTTCAAAAAAATTAATTCCTTTCATAAGTTTTATATCCTTTATTTTTACATTGTTTATAACCTCTAGTAATACATAACCAATTTCAACAATATCAATGAAATTATATTTTTTATCCCAAATGAATCTTTCACCCATATCATTAAAAAATTTTTTGTTATATAAAAGAATTTTTAGAACTGAATTAAATTCATATAATTCTCTTGGAACTATTTTTTGAAATTCATTATCATCTATATTTTCTGGAATAAAAAATAAAAAGTAAAAAAGTAATTTAAATAAATTTTCTTTATTATAAAATTCATTTGGATAATAATAATTAATTATATCCTTATTGAAATAAATTTTTGAAGATATATCTTTTTTAGTTATACCTAATTTTGTTTCTAATTCATATATATCTACTCTCTCATCTAAATTTTTTCTTATTTTTTCATTTATAATTATTTCATTTCTTGATATATCAATAATTATTTCATCATCATTAGAACAAAATTTTAATGAGTTAAATAAATCATTAATATTTTTATATTTATCTTTGATTTTAAATTCAAATTTTTTTATTTTTTCCCTTAATTTTTTATTTGATAATAATAAAAGTGGAAAATAATTTATGGAATATTTTTCTTTTTCATTATTTTTTTGATAATATTTATAATATAATGCAAATAATGAATTTTCTAAATCTGGAATATTGATTCTTTTTGGTACTATTTTATCAAAATAATAAATCATATTTTTAAATCTAATTAAAATCTTTGCATATTGCTCAGCTTTATTATGATCAATATTATTTAAATATTGTAAAAAGAATTCTTTTTCACATTTCATATCTTTTATTTTTATTACATATAATTTTTCTTCATCGATAAAGGATAATTCAATTAAAATTAATTTTAAATAATGAAGAAAATATAAGCATTGATAATACTCCTCATTTTCTTTAAGAAATAGTTGATATATAATTATTACTTCATTAATATCATTTATATATTCTTTTATTTCTAAAAGAGTAAAAGATTCTAAATTTTCTAATAAATATTTTCTGGGAATATCTCTGATTATTTCATTTATTTTTATTTCTTTATTTATAATATTTTCATTTAATTCTGAATTTCGATTATTTATAACTTTAAAAATTTTTTCATTCATTGATTTTAATAAATCATTATTTTTTTGATTATTCGTATAATAATAAGACAAAATATTTATTTCACACATTTTTAAATAATATTCATGAGTTCTTTTTATGTTTTTAATTGGAGTAATTAAAATTTCATCAATATTTTTATCATCCTGAAGATATTTTTTAAATTTTTCAATAATTTCAATTTTTTTTTTATTTTTTTTAAAAGCAGAAAAAATACTATATTCAATTATTTGAGCTAATTTTTTATCATCGATTGGCTGAGAAAATATTATTAATTTTGATAAATTGACTAAATTAACTGAGGATAAAATATAATTTCTTAAAATATAATTTGATTGATCTTCTTCCATTTTTAATTTATAAAATGCATATCCAAATTTTTTAGAAATTTCGATTATATTTTTATCAGCTATATCACTATATTTTAAATTATTCGCTAATAATTCAGCATAATCTTTAGGATCTTTAAAAGGTTTTATTTGTACACATAAACATCTTGATTTAATAGCAGGTGAAATATTACTATCTTTTGATGAAGTCATTATTAATCTAAAATTGGGATGAATTTCGAAGCGTTGTTCATCTATTTCTATTTCTGGCTTTATTTTTGTTTTATTTTTTGCGAAAAATAAAATTGGATCACTTTCATAAATTTTTAACGTTGGCTCTTCTTCTAATAAAGGCATTAAACCCTCTACTTCTTGAGGGGCATAATTGATATCATCTAATAAAATCCAATCTCCATTTTTCATCGCATTTACTAAAACTGATAATTTAAATTCAAAATTTGTCATTTTTATTCCTTTTATATTTTCTAATTCGTCCATTATATAATTATATTTTTCCAGTGATAAAAAAATTAAATCTTTTTTTTCTTTTTCTAAAAATTTTTGAATCTGAGAAATATCTAAGAATTCACTTTCAATAATTAATTCGGTTATTTTTTTATACCTTTTTTCAATTAAAATTTTTTTAAAATCCTCCATATGTTTTTTAAAATTATTTAATTTTTCTTTATCAACTGTTAACTCTAACCTTCCTATAATATCTAAAGAAGTCGTCTCTGAATTAAATTGAATTACTTTTAAATTCGCACCTACTAAATTTGCTAATTGTTCAACTATAAAAGTCTTTCCGGTTCCTATATCTCCTGTTAACAAGATAGGCCTTTCGGCAAGAAGTCCTATCATTATTTTCATTAAAGCTTCTTTTTGAAAAGCGGTAAATTGCTCTTTTATTTCATACTTTTTTGGATTTATTAGTTTATATTTCACAAACTTTCCAAAACATAAGTGATTATTTTCAATTGTTAATTTTAAATCATTCAAAGAATTCGAAATCATATTTAATTTAGTTTTTTCCTTAAAGTCTTCCATTTCAGATTGAGGTATATTTCTACTTAATATTAATTCTAATAAATATTCCATAGGTATTTCTTTGCATTTATCCCAAAATTGTTTTAATTTTAATATTTCTCTAAAAGTATTTCCACCAGTAATTGAATATTTATTCGAAATTTCTTGAGATAAATTATAGCACCTCATTATTGTCTTTAAAGTGTCTTTATCTATTTTTCTATTAGAAAAACGAAATATTTCTTGTGTTAATAATAATTTTTCTTCGTTTGAATAATCTGGTAATTTAAACAAATGACATTTATTAATAAATGAATATGAAAGAGAAGTTCTTGAATTTGATAATTTAGCATCATTCATTGTTGCTATAACTCCTATGTTTCCTATGTTTTGATACTTAGTTCCATCGGGGGATATATAGTCATCTTTTTTTAATATTGCATTTAAATAAGAATATAAATGCTCTAATAAAATATCCTGAGCTAGATTAATTTCATCCAATATTAGCCCACATTTATAATAGTCCATAGAATTATAACTTTTTTCTAGTATTTCCAAAAGGCCTTGCTGCTTTCTTTTTGTTGATACTTTTTCTTCGTTTATTTCAGGAATAGTCCTTGCAAAAACATCTTCTATAATTGTAGAAGGAGAAAAATTAATTCGTTTTAAATCAATATTTAAATAATTATAAACTGATTTAGATATTGCTGTTTTTCCTCTTCCAGGTGGGCCTTCTAAAATTAAAATTGTATTTGACATTAAAGCTACCATTATTGCATCAGCTATATCCACTGATGATTTAGTCCATTTTATATTTTTTAAAAATTCATCTTTTGGAGTTTCATTTTTTGGGAATTCTAATATTATACCACTATAAATGGAATAAATATATTTTTTTTCATTTTCGTCGTTTATTAATTCAAAAGGACAAATTTCTAATTTATTATTTGATTTGTCTGTTAATAAATTAAATAATTTTTCTGGTAAATAATCTTTAAAAGAATTTAAGATAATATTTTCTCTATCTTTATAATCTATTCTATCAACGATACTTCTTAAAGCTGATATTCCTATAATATATTTTATATTTAAATTGCCTTCTGAATATAAGATAGATTTTTTATAGCTAATTTTTTTAAGTTTTTCATAAATATTTTTTGTGGTTTGACACCACCTTATAAATCTTAAAAATTCAATTTTTTCAATTTTTTCATTTTTTGATAATTCCTTATTAAATTTAATTATTTCAGGTACTAAATTTGGACTTTCTTCATTTATTATGCTTTGGCAAATTTTATTATAATTATCTTCAGGATTTAATTCCATATTTAAATAATTAGCATTTTGATAATTGGGACAATTAATTATAGTTAATCTTGAACTCAAAGCCTTTGATAATTTTACTTGAAAAAATTCTCTCGAAGTGAAAAATATTCCAAAAGATGTATTTAAAGGTATACTTTTTTTATTTATTTTATATATTTTTCTAAATATTTTATCATCATTATAAATTTCTTGGTTATCTTCAGTTATTATTAAATGTCTTGGACTTTCTAAAATAGGATTTAATCTTTCTATAACTGAGGAATCTGGATTTTCTATTCCTTTTAATATTAATTTTTTTCCAAAAATAAAAGCTTTTGGTAAAATTCCTAAATTAAATGATGTTACTGTTTTTAATCCTATTTGCTTATTATTTCCATCATTAAATTGATATTTTAATTTTTTTAATTTTAATATAATTTCATAAATATAATTTAAACTATATTTTAAATTTTCATCTTTATCTTTATTATCTTTAATATTTAATAAATTTTCTTCTTCATCTTTTTCTTGTAATTCATCTTTCTCATTGGATTCCAAATTAAAATAATTAATTGCATTATTTATTAATTCTTTTATTCTATTATCTAATTTTTTTTCGTCATCAAGTGAAGAAGTTCCAATTAAATTTTCTGTTTCTATATTTTTAGTCAAATATAATGAATCGATTAGATCAAGATCTTTTTGTATAGTAATATTTAACCATTTATTTAAAATATAATCTTTATAACAAGTTGTTCCGGCTAATAAAATATTTTCATCGCTTGGAGTTTCACTTTTTAAATAGCAAGACATCCGTATCCAAAAATATGTCTCTAAGGTTACTTGAGGAAGGATATTATAATCAGGCATAGTCGTGATTAAATATATTTTACCCTTTTTAATAAATGTTTTATAATAATCTGTTTTTTGAATATTTTCTTCAGTAAATTCAACCTTTGACCCAATAAAATTAATTAATTCTTTTGAATTATCATATTTCATTATTTCGTTAAGTTTTTCCAAAAATTTTACCAAAAAATTTTGTCCTATTTTTATTTGAGGAATAATATAAGATATTATCACATATATTACAGGAATTTTAGTAAATCCACCTACGTCGAAATTTTCCTCAGTGCAAAATCGAATTATTCTTTCTAGTAAACACTTGATTTGTCTTAAAGAAAGATCAATTTGAATATCTGATTTTAAGCATTCATCTAATTGCTTTATTTGTTCAGCTGAAATTTTATCTTTTTGAGAAAGACCATCCTCCTGGTATATTTCATTATATTCACTTTTTAAAATATTATTTATTAAATTTGTATTATTCATTATATTAATCCCATCTATTTCAAAAGTTTTCATTTCATCAAGAATCATTGAAGATATTGGATTTCTTCCTTTTTCTTTCGAAGAATTTCCTGTGGCTATTAATAAAAACCCTGGATGAATATGAATCGGATTAGGAACTCCTTTTAAATATATATCTTCGCCTATATTAGCTTTAAATATAGGCAATAAATTAATTAAAACATCTTCAGGACATAAATTGAATTCATCTAATAAAATACATTCTCCATTTTTCATCGCTGTTAAAAGAGGACCATCTACAAAATTAAATTTAGAATTTTTAAAATTATAATTTCCCACTAAATAATCGAATTTTAAATCTCTATGACAATTAACTAATAAAATAGGATTTCTATTCTTAAATTTTCTATAAGAGCCAAAATGTCTGGCGGCGCATGACTTACCGGAACCAGGGGAGCCCTGGAGAAAAGCAGAAGTATTGGAAATATTACTTGAAATTAGTGCCATGATCATTTTCCAAGAATCACTTTTGAAATCATCAAAAAAAAATTTATTTTTTTTTTCTTCTGAATCAAATAATATATTCTTTTGCAAAGTTTTATATATTTCATTGCTTTCTCCAAATTTTAAATTTATAAAATCATCACAGTCTTTCATTGTGAATCCGAATTTATTAATTCTTTCATAAACTAAGGCTAATTTCTCTATCATTTTTATTATTGATTTCAAAGTTTTTTTATCTATACTTTCTTTCTTTATATATTTTTTAATTTCAGTTATAGTATTATCAGATATAGATTCTATATTATACCATCTTTCATTTTTATTTTTTTCATTTTTATTATTTTCATTATTTTCTTCTTCAAAAATTGATTCATCATTCTTATTTTTATTATAAGCTTCATCATCTTTTATTTTATCATTCATTTCTTTAATTTGTTTATTTATTTTTTTGCAAGTATTTTTTATAATAATATTTAAAATTTTATCATCAATTTCTATATCATTGTCTACATAAATAGCCACAAATCTATTCAATAAAGCTTTAGACATCATATTTTTATTATCTTTATTTAAACTCATTGTGCCAATAATAGAAAATCCTGTTTTTATATCAATGGGGCCTTCATTTTCTTTTTCGAGTATATTATATTTAATATTATTATATTTTGTATTTTCTTCTATTAAGGGGTTCAAACTTTCTATAACTTGAGCCTTTGAATAATTAATATTATCTAGAATTAAAGGTTTTCCTTCTTTTCCTGCTCTTATAACAGGGCCATTATGCCATTGAATATATGAAGATAATTTTTCTATTTTTTCTTTATTATTTAAATGAGGTTGATAACATCCAATTAAATCCTCAACGGAAGTTTCTGATGAACATAATAAAAATTCATATCCTTTATTCGATATCATAGAAGCAATTAATTTAGCTAAGGTTGTTAATCCTGATCCTTTTTCTCCTATAAGCAAAGGGTGAAGTCCTTCTTTTAAAGCAGTTAATGCTAAATAAATTACATTTTTATATGTATCGTTATAAAATAAAAAATTATTTTTTATATAATTATCTATCTCAATTTTTAATTCTACATCTTTTTCGAATTTCCCGAATTTCCTTAAAATACTATCGAAATCTTTTCTTTCATTTTTGGGAAATCTTGATGTATATGATATTTCGGCAGCTATTCTTGGATGAACGTTATTTTTTCCAAGATAACAGCAATATTTTAAATTTCTCAAAGTAACAATTGGATCTATTGATTTAATATTTTCTTTCATATCATTAATCATTTTTTGATGAATTTCAATAAAAACATCAATATTTTTTAAATAATTTTTGGAGTAGCCAAACTCGTTTTTATTTTCATTTAATAAACTTCTAAAAATTTCTTTGCATTCTTCTTTTTCCATTTCATCAAATTGAATTAAATTAAATTTAGATAAAATATTAGAGGTTAAAATATTTCTTTGCTTTTCATTAAATCCTTTCACTTCTCCATTCATAGTTAATATAACATTATATCCATCCATTTTCCTAAAAGTTTGATTGCAAATGATTAATTCATTTTTTGTAATACTTCCTAAAATGCACGATAAAACTTCAGGTTTAGCCAAATCACACTCATCTAAAATTAAAGTTTTTCCATCTTTATATGCTAATAATAGAATTCCTGGAACAAATTTTATTGAATTATCATTTTTTATAATATCTCTTCCTTGTAAATCTTCAATCGTTGTATGCTCTGAAAGAGCAGTGCATAAACATTCTTTTTTATTAATTCTAGATGATACTATTGATAAAAAGCTTTTCCCTGCTGAAGTAAATCCTTGAATTATCATAGGTATATTCGCTTTAATACCTTTTTCTAATATTGATATTTTTTTTACTGTTGCGTCAGTTAAAATGCATGTTATTTCCTTTAGTTTATGGGATTTCTGTTTTTGATTAAAATCGGATAATTTTTGCTTTAATTCTTCTTTTTTTTGCTTTATATATTCTTCTTCATCTAATGAAATTTTACCTAAATTATCAACAGTTTTTTCGATTAAATTTTTTTTATAACAATTATCTTGATATAAATTCATAGGGATATTATTATCTAAACAGAGTAAACAATCTCTTTGATTTTTTTGCTCATTCTTATTTTCTAATTTATATGTTATTTTTTCTTCATTTTTTTCTTTTTCTGTGGATTTTGAATTAAATAAATAAATTAATTCTGGTACTATTTCATCGAATTTATTTTTAAACTTTGAATTCTTATTATTTTCTAAATACTGCGATATATGATATAAATCAATATTTCTATCAATAATTATTTTTATTAGTATTTTAGATAATTTACTTATTCTTATTTCCATAATAATATCTAATATTTCTTCCCAATTTATAATAGAAATGACTTCTTTGACACAATCTGGATTAATTTCATAATTTTGCAGATTTAATTTATCGAGAAATTTTAAATAATTAATTTTGTTAATTTCTTTAGGAACATTAAAAATATTAAATATCATTTCTGTATTTTCTTTTTTTATTATATTTAATTCCCATTGTTTTTTTTCACTAATAAATTTTATATAATCCCCTTTAATATGCTCATCATCTATAATTATTTTTTTGTTTTCTGATTCCCTTATTCCAAAAATTATTTTTTTTAATGTATTATTAAAACTATAGAAAGGGAAAACTGAATAATATGTATTTTTTTCTATATTAATAAATTTATATCCAGGCTTTGAAGGCCCAAATAAATCATATATTTCGATTTCTTTAGGGTCTTTTTTGAATTTTATTTCTAAATGGATATACCCTATATCTTTATTTGCATTATTGTCATTTGAAGATGAAATTCCATTTGGATAATTATTTATATGCCTATTTTCTTCATCTATTCTTTCTTGTTCTGCTTTTAATTTTTCTTCTTCTTCTTTCCTTTTTTGCTCTTGTAATTTTTTTTCTCTTTTTTGTCTTTCATATTCTTCTTGAACTCTTATTATTTCTTGTCTTTTTTTTTCTTCTTCTTCTTTCCTTTGTTTTTCCAGTTTTTCTTTCTCAATTTTTATTTTTTCTTGCTGCTCTTTTTCTAATCGTTCTTTTTGTAATTTTTCTTGCTCCAATTTTTCTTTTTGAATTTTATCTTCTTCCAATTTTTTTTCATTTTCTTTTTTGATTTTTTCATTTTCTTCCTTTTGCAACTCATATTTCTCTTTTATTTTTTCATATTCGCGATTGTACTTATCCTCTTTTTCTTTTCTTTCCTTTTCAATCTGCTCCTCGACTTCTTTTTTCTTTTTTTCTTCGATAATTTTTTTTTCTTCATCTTCTTTTTTCTTTTGTTCTTCTTTTTCCATTTCAAGTTTTTTTTGTTCCTCATATTTTTTTCTTTCTTCCATTAATCTATTTTTTTCAATATTTTGCTTTTCTAATTGTTCTTTTAATTTTGATAATATTTCAGCTTGTTTTTTTTCTTTTTCTAATCTAATTTTTTCCTTTTTATCTTGCTCTTCTTTTATTTTTCTTTCTTTTTCTCTTTCTTCAACTTCTTTTAATTTTCTTTCTTTTTCTCTTTCCTCAGCTTCTTTTAATTTTCTTTCTTCAGCTTCTTTTTTTTGTCGTTCTATTTGCTCTATTTCTTTTGCTCCTTTTTCTAATGCTAATTTATATTTTTTAATTTCTTCGTCCTCTTCGGAATTTGACTCGCCTTCACTTATATTTTTGCCCTCATTTATTGTTTCTTCATTTTCATTATTTTTTTTATTAACATCTTTAGGAGTTATATTTTCATTTTTATTTTCTTTATTATTCATAATTTTATTAGCTTGATTATTTTCAATTTTTTCTTCTTCATTAATTTTTTTATTTTTGATATTTTTATTTTGTCCATCATCATCAATATTTCCATTTAAGTTTTCGTTAGTATTTTCTTTTTTAATATCATTATTCATCATTGTAGTTGATTCATCATTTTCTTTATTTAGATTTTTTTTTAATTTTTCTTCCCCATTTTCTTTCTCTTTCTTTTCCTTTTTATTTATATTATCCTCATCTTCATTATTATATTCTTCTTTTATTTCTTTTTTATTGTCATCATTTTTTATAATATTATAGTCTTTCTTATAATCTTCTTTCTTATCCTCATTTTTCTTTGAAGATTCATCTTCTTCAATAATTTTATCTTCAGGCTTATTATATATTTTATCGTTATTATTTTCTGAATTTTCTTTTTGAATTTCTTCTGATTTTTTATTATTTATTTCATCATTTATTATTTCCTGCTTTTCTTGGCTTATATTATTATCTATATTCTGAATTATTTTAATTTGATTATTATCTTTATTATTTATATTTTTTGTTATTATATTTAAATCATTTTCTTTCTTTTCATCATCTACGTTAATTTTGTTATTATTCACAATATTTATGTTTTCATCTTTTTGATCATTATCATTTTTATTATGCTTAGTATCAATTATATTTTCTTTTTCATCTTTATCATTTATTTTTATTATTATTTTTTCTTTATTATCTAATTGATTTTTTTCTTCGATTATTTCATTATTATTATTTTTGTTTTTTTCTTCTTCATTTTCTTCATTATCATTTTTTTCTTCTTCTTCCTCTTCAAAATTATTTTCATTAATATAATCTTCAACTTTATCGATAGACCATCTTTCTTCTTTATCTATTTTTAGACAATTTTCAATTAATTTTTTATCTAAAGAGTTTTCCTCTATTTTCATCACCTTTTCTGGATTTTTATTAAAGGATATTTTATAAAATATATTTCCTAAGCAATAGATATTTGAAGAAAAAGATAATTTGGCCTTTTTATTCTTAAGTTCTGGAGCAAGCCATTTTTTGAGTTCTTTATCTTTTAATGTAATTTCGATTTCTTTTTCTTCTTTAATCGAATCAAAATCTAAAAATATTTCAGATAATAAAAAATATTGTTTTGTATCTGTATATAATAAATTATATGGAGTTAAAAAAGGACATATAAAAAACTTTTTATCATCAAAATTTAAATTTTTTATTGTTTGCGTACATGCAGTTAATAATTCTTCTTTTGAATATTCTAGAAAAGAATCTTTATCAGAAAAATCAACTAATTTTTTATTTTGTAAAATTTCCTCCAAAGTGTAAAAATCTTTTATAATAAATAGAGAAAAATTGAAAAAATTAGAAAAATAGTAACATATAAATTTTGGAGATATATCATTTAATTCTTCGAAATCTTTATGAATTTTATATTCGTTTCTTATTAAATCTTTTATTTTTTTATCGAGTATTTTTGAAATTCTAAATAAATAAATTTCATCTTTATCTTTTTTTCTCAATTGCTTCCATATTGTTTGATCATTTGTATATGAATATTTAATTTTTGAATTTTCAAGCTTTTTATAATTGTCGTCTTCTTTTAGATGAACCAATAATGAATTTTTTTGATCTTGTATTTCTCCTGTTATATCTGAACTTTCTAAAATTTCGATCAACTTTTCATAAAAAGCGTCCTTCTCTGAAGGATTAAGAGATTCGGATTTTGAATTCTCTATGTCTTTCATTTTTTAAATAAATTTAATATTTATTAAAGCAATAAATGTTGAATTAAAAATTAATAAAAAATAGTTAAAAATTTAAAATATATAAAAAAATTTTTTATGGGGATGGGGATTGGGGATTGGGGATTGGGGATTGGGGATTGGG
>JAJJLE010000003.1:0-20678 GCA_023897235.1 Entodinium longinucleatum | reverse complement strand
AATCCCCAATCCCCAATCCCCAATCCCCAATCCCCAATCCCCATTGCAGAATAATCTATAAAATATTATTTTATTTAATAATTTTTATATATTATTTAAAATAATTATTTAATTTAATATTAATTATAATTAAGATAAATAAATGCATTCATATTATGCACAACTAGTGACACTTGAAATTACTAAATCAGTGAAATATTCTCCTACATCATTATGCTGATCAAATTCTTTTATTATATATTGTTTACCGCCGGAACTTAAAAATGAGCTTTTAAACGTATTAAAAGAATTAACAGCCTCACTTCCGATATTAAAAGCAATAATTTGGAATCCTTTTTCACTACATCTAGGTATTAATAAATCCAGTTTTGGCCCTTCATCGGGATGGCCATCGCCTGAAGTATATTTAGTGCCATGCGCACCAGCATCAGCAATATGAATGATGCATCTTACACCACTTCTCCAACTTATATTATTTAATGCAATATTATAGCCTCCAACCCAATCTTCAGCTGTATCTCCACCTCCATCTGGACTCATTCTTGATACAAATTCTTTAAATTCAGTTATATTATCTGTTAAATCAATATAATCATTTCTGTCACTTGGTGAATCAATAGGATCTCTATAAAATATTCCACCGAATTTGAAATTAACACCGGGCATTCTAGCTTTTAAAGCATCCCAAATATCAATACAATATTTTGTTGCCATATTAAGAGAGCCTCCCATTGATCCAGTTGCATCTATCATAAATACAACATCAAAATCTGAAAGAGGAGGGGTCTGGAAATCTGTGAATCTTTCAGTTGTTAATTCATATATTACCGCTTTAGGCCTATAATCTCTAGGCTTTACTCCGTATATAACATTGCATCTTTCGGGTGCGGCCGTCCAAGCCGCAACATTCTGAACATATCTAAATGTTCCGCACTCTTTCATTTCTAAAAAGAATTTTGTATATGAATTATCAAAAACTAAATCACCATAACCATCTTCTCCTGCATAGAATATTGAATTTATTCCTCCATCTGAATCCCTTGAGAAAGGTACAAAAGGCAGTAATAATTTAGGGTCATCTATTGGCTTAAAATCTTTTTCATCCCATAAATTTCCATTACCTATAAATGATATTGTTTTTCCTTCATATATTTGATATAAATTATTAGCAAAAGATTTTCTTTCATATCTTGACGTTGGCAGCACTTTAGTATTAAAAGTTTTTTTCTTTTCCAATAAACCTGAATCATCTGCTTCTAAAATTTGTTCTCCAGGATGATTTCCTCCAATTCTAAAGCTTACCTTATCTCCATTAGGTAGCACCATTTGATCAAGGAAAAGATTTGTTTGAAAAGTGAAAGGTTGATTATCTGAGCAAAATACTATACTTCCTCCATTTTTCCAAAATATATTTAATACTTTAATAAATTGCGTAACTAATCCAGGATCAGCACCTCCAGGCATTTCTTCATATGGTCTTCCTGATAAGACCCAAGTAGAATAATAATCACAATAGCCCTCTTTTGTTTGATGAGTTAATTTATTAATAGCATCTTCATAATTGGTTACAATATCTAATTCAATTCCATAATGTTGAATTGCAGTTTTAATACACTCTTCTCCCTCATCACAATGATCAATGTAATACTGAGTAATTTTTTTTGATTCTTTGCTATTAAGTTCGCATGTATAGCACATAACAATAAGTATTTTTTGGCCTTTAAGCAAATCTTTTTTATACATTTCAGTTATTCCTGTTGAAGGATTTTCTCTTCCTTGTGAAGCATCGATTTCAATTGCTTCATTAGAAAACGGAAAAGCGTCATTTGATACCATAATATCATTTAATTCTTTTTTTAATTCCTTAAAATATTTATTCTCTTGGGCTAATTTAATATTATCTAACACATTTGAAAATTTTTGAGGGAAAGTTAATATTGGCATTTTATTATTCTTATTAACTGAAGAATCACTGAAACATTTTGAAATAGCAAGTAATAAATTTCCAGGATTCAAAGAATATATAATATTGGGAAATAGTTCTTCGATTCCATAAGCACATATTCCTGTTCCAATTCCAAAAACATTAACACCCTTTACTAAGCAAAAATTAACATATTTAATTATAAAATCTCTTTCAGATTTAGAATATAATCCATCTGTGCAAACGAAAATTCTATTCGTATGCTCGGTTCTTCTTGCACTATTTAAATCATATGCTGCTTTTATAGCCGAAGCTAAATCTCCGTGTCTTTTTGGTTTAAAGAAAGAGAAAAACGGAGCCCAAATATTTGACCTTTCTGATAGGATTTCATTCGTTGCTCTTTCGGAACATAAAACAACTGGCTCGGGATCTCCGACCATTATTAAATCAAAGCATGGAATATCAATTGCTCCAATAGCACTTATCAACATCCTGATTGTTTGGATTGAATGCATAAATGAAATATCACTTAAGCATGAATTTGAAACATCTATAACCAAAGTAACGCCATAATTTTTTACAAGCCCGTCTCTTATTTCTCTGTATATTTTAGGATTAGGGGTTGGATTTAAAAAGTATTTAATTAATTCATTTACATCGATATGAGTCCCATCATCTGTTAACACTGGTTGGGTTGGTAAATTTGGTTTAAATATGTATTCCATAATACTTAAATTAATTTTTTCTCTTTTAACTTTGAAATGTTTTTGGAAATTTGAAATTTCAATTTTTATTTCTCTTGATAAATCATCACAAGAAATAACTCCTCCAATATTTTTTACTAAATTTTTATATTCTTTATCAGACATTTTTTCAGGCTGTTCCGTTAAATTAGGTAATATCTTTTTTGCATAATAAATATTAGTAAATCTTTTCAATTCTTCTCCTAAAAACATAGAAATATTTGAAAGAAGATTTTGATCAAGTTTTTTATACTGCTCCGTAACGAAAGATGCGGGTGTTGTCTCATATATTTCATTTTCTTCACTCTTTTGTCTTAATAATGCTTCTGAAATACATTTAACTAGGGTTTCTATTGGATTAAATTCTTCATAATTTCCAATATCTTTAATTGATATTTCAGTAGAAGTAACTAAAGAAGTAGATTCTTTTATTTTTTCTCTAAATGGATTCCAAATTTTTTCAGTTAAAAATTGCTTTTGTTTAGGCTTTAATACTCTGGATTCAATAAATATAAAAGAAAATGAATTTTCTTTACAATTAAATATAGCCTCTTTCCATCTATTAATTTTTCTTAATTCAGGATCCATTCCATTGGTAATTGTATAAAAAACTCTATGCTTGAAATTATGAGGAAATTTATCTATAGCATATCTAATACAAGTTGCTAAATCAGTCTTATATCTACTTATGAAAATACATTCCATAATTCTTTGAAGAACTTCTTCAGAGTGTGGTTCTTCGAATGATTTAATTATAATTTTAAAACTACTATCTCCTATTAATCCTACGCAATATGGAATTTCTAAAGCGTTTAATGCTGATGTAAGACCGCATGTTATAAGCATCATAAATAATTTATTTTCATCACTTATTGTTCTAGTGCAATCAAGGAGTATATTGGCTTCGATATCTCTAAAAGGTATTTCATTTGTTAAATTAAGTGACGAAACATTTGATATTATTTGAGATGTTAAGAAACTACTATCTTCTAAAATTTGATGAATAGGATAATGTTGATCCTTTTCAAGTGGGAGTGATTTAAGAAGATCAGATTTTGGTAATCCATAACCTTCATTTGGATTTTTTGATTTTTCAAAATGAAATTTAGAAGTCTCATTTAAATTTTCCATTTCTTCTATTAAATCAGCAATATCATCTTCTTCTTTAAATTTAACTTTATTAAAATCTTCTCTCGAAAAAATTTTTCTTTCTTTTTTAGCAGTATCATCCTCAATAAATCCCATCTTTTTTTTTGGGCCTGCAATTGGCTTTGGCTTTTTATCTTTTATTTCGCTTTTTTTAACGAAAAATTTTGTGATTAATTTATCAGTTTTTTCCTTTTCTTTTTCTTTATCTTTTCCTAAATTTAAAACAGTTGCGCTAGGGTTATCCTCTTTTGTTTCTTTTTTTGGATCAACGAAATCAGTTTTAGTAATATTTTCGTTTAAAGTTAAGGTTCTATTTACTGAAGCCATACCAGCTGCATAATTAATATTTCGGGATAATTTATCTTCAAATTGTTGCAAAATTTGATGTTCTTTTTGCTTTTTTTTATTCCATTTATCAGGCCTTAATTCTATTGATTTATCTTCTTCTAATGATATAAACGTATTCATTTTCGATTTATCGATATCAATTGCTTTTAAATCTTTTATTGATTTAAATGAAATACTTGCTTTTTTCATTTTTCCTATCATTATTTTAAAAGCATCGAAATACTCATTAGTCTTTGATGAAATAATAGAATAATCTTTCTCAGTTTTTAAAGGCTTTGTCTTGAAATAATAATATAAATTTGTTATATAATTTAGAGCAATCTTAATATCATCTTCATTATTTGAAGTAACAGCATTTTTTATAAAAGTAGGAAATACTCTTGTACCTAGAGTACATCGGCTATAAAACATCATTAAATAGTGAAGAGATATATCATTTTTATCATAACTAATATCAGGAAGAGTAATTATTATATTTTCAGTTTTTATATTTTTATCTTTTTCAATATTTTCTTTTATTAATTCTTTTTCCAATTCTTTTTCTAATATATTAACTTTATCTCCTATTATTAAAAATTTATTTGAAATTAAAACTTTTTCTTTTTTATTTTCTTCTTTTTCTTTTGGCTTGTTTTTTGTTAGCTTTGATGCTTTTATTTGTTTGAGAAGTTTTTCAATATCATTGGAGAGTTGATATAATGAAGAAAAATTCCTATTTTGTGGCTCATTATATTTATAATACTCATTATTTATTATATATAAATCATCTGGAGATATTGAATTAAGAATTATTGAATAATTATTATTTTTTATTTCTTCGTATTTATTTTTAAATATCGTATATAGTTCAATAAATAAATTATGAAGGCAAAGAATTATAAGATCACTTCTATTATATTTTTCTTTTTTTAATTTATGATATGAGCCTAATAATTCCTCAACATTTTTATTTTTGGTGATTTCAATATGAAATTGTTCTTCAATAATAGAAATAATTTTATCATTATATTGATACAGTAAATAGCCAAAAAATATAAAGTTAATTTTCTCTGTTATATTCATATTTTCGAAATTTTCTTTAATATATAAATATAGATTATTATTTAAAATTTTCATATAATCATTTTCAATTTTTTTTTTATCCTCAGGACTAGAAAAGTATTTAGCCTTGAGCTCTTTTAAAGTTTTTTTATTCTTTTTAGTTACAAAATAATAGTCGCCAGGATTTTTTTCCTTGATTTCTTTAGCGATAACATCTTTTGAAAAATACTTTTTTTTTTGTAAATCAATTGCTCTGAAACTCCATTCATATTTTTTTAAAAGTGGGAACCATTTTTCATTATAAAATCCAATTATAGGTATATAATCATAAAAAATACCTTTATTCTTGAAATTACTTGATATATTATCAATATCCAACGTTGCATCACTTCTTATAAAAATAAGTTTCGGTTTTTTATTTATATCATATCCTTTAATTTCTGAATATGTATAGTCTATTGTTATTTGGCTTTGATTTGTATAAAATGGTGTAATATAATTATCACCCTGTTGATAATTAGCTTTATCATTAATCTTATTCAATTCTTTATTTTCAATTTTATATAGTCCAAATTTTTTAATATACATTTCTGGCTCATCTTCGATTTTTGGGGCTTCTAAAATTTTAATTCTTATTTTTTTTGTTATATTATTTATATTTAGAATAAATTCAATAAATTTATTATCATCAATTTTTCTGTTATATCTATCATTATACCCATAATAATTATTTTCATAGTAATTATTATAATAATTGTAATTATTATAATTATTATAATACCTATCATAAGATCTATAAGAATTATATGCAGATGAGAAAGAGAAGTTTGAATCAATTATTAGTTTGTATTTAATGAATAATTCTTTTAAATTGAAATTAAATGATTTAGTTTTTTCTTTTGGTAATATCTCAATTAAATTATAATTATGATTCACATTTATATCCCCTTTAATGTTTAAATCTTTTAAAGGAAAATCTATTTTAAATATTAAATCTACTGATAACTTTTTCTTACTTAATAGTTCTTCAGAAGCATATATATTAATTGGTGTATCTCCATTAACAAAAGCTTTATTATAATAATCATACAATTCAAAAGTAAATTCAATAGGAATAATTATAGCATCTATAACAACCTGAATCTTATAATTTTCATTTAAAACAAGTTCGAATAAACAATTTAATCTTGGAATTTGTGAATCATGAGTTTTTTTGTATTTTTGTATTTCTAAAGTTACTTCATTATTATTCTCTTTGGAAAATTTAGGCTGGTCTGCAGAATTATTTTCTAATGCCACAATTCTGGAGCAAAAATATCTTGAAAGAGATGAATTAGGATAATTTGAAAGTTTAAAAGTAATTTCTTCTCCAGAAGAAAGTTTATCAGTATTCAACATAAACTTTTTATCATTATATATCAATTGGTATTTATCGCAAGATAATAACGATTTAATAGGTATAGTTTTTACTGTGATTTTACATTCTAAGTTAAGTTTAAGTCCTTTTGTTGATTCGAAATTAAGAATAAAAGGTATTATATGCTTTTCCTCTTTATCTTCTCTTTTAGAAAGTGGAATTTTTATTTCGAGTAATAAATTTTTGTCTTCTTTTTTGTATTTTTCTCCCACGGAGACATATTCCGAATAATCTTCAATAATTTCATCATTTTCCAAAAAGTTTAAAATATTTTCTTTTTTTATATCTTCTTTTTCTTCCAAATTTTCTTCGTTTTCTTCTTTTTCTTTTTTTTCTTCATTATTTTCTACCTCTTCTTGCAAATTCTGAACTTTAACAGTTAAATCGTCATCGATGAATAAAAGAAAATTTATTTTAATTGGCTTTGAATAAAATAAAGGGCATATTGGCCCAATTTCTTGAATTAATTTATCATAACTACATTGCAATTTATTTTCTTTTTTATTTTCACTTATAATAGGAAGAGAGAAATCGTTATCTTTATCATTTAAATTTTTAAAATTAATCGGTAAATATTTATCTGATAATAAAGGCTCTGAAGGTAGTGAGCAATCAACACTGAATATAAAAGATTCATCTTTTATTTCATTAAAATCTTTTATTGTTTTCCAAAGTTCATCTTGAAATTGAATGACAAATATATCTAATCCATTATCTATCGGAACCAAATTATTTTCAATTTCTTTTAATAAATTTATCATTTTTTCTGTTATATCTTTATCTTCAATAGCACAATCTTTTAATAAATCTTTTAAATTTGTTGAGAAACTATCATATTCTTTAATTATTTCATCATTTATTTTCTCTCCTTTTTTGCAATTATCTATAAATGTTTTAAAAACATCAAGATGCTTTTTAATTTTTTCTAATTTTTTGAAAAAATCTTCTATGGGTGATGAATTAAAATAAAAAATCGGTTGGTCTGAATAAGATGTAGGGCCTAATTCTGTCTTAATTGCTCCTTTAAGTTCTTCTTCATCATAAGTAATTTTTGATATCTTGAACAATTCTATTTCTTTAAATAATAGAATATTATCAATATTTATTTGTTCTTCTTTTGGTTTTACATTTTTAGCATCTTCCGGTAAATCAACTGCTTTACCTTTTTCGTGGTGCGGAATATGATCTTCTGGTTCTAAGGGATGAATTTTATTTTTTAATTCGATTTTAAATTTAGAAATGAAATCTTCATCTATTTCGCATTTTTTTAAATAGATACCTTCTGGATTTAGTTTTATTATTTCATCGTCATATAATATATTTTTAATATCATCACTTTTTCGTATAGGAATCTTTAAATATTCTAAGCAGATATCAGAATCCATTATTACATCATATTGATTTTTTATTCTTTCTGATTTTTTTATTAGATTTTCTATTTCTTCATTAGAAATTTGAATATTCGGTAAATCTTTTAATTCTTCTATTTTTGTATTAAAATTTTTAATGTCTTTTGCAATAGCATCGAACTCTGTAGTTAATAATTCAGATTTTTTATTATCTTGACTTATTTTATACTTTTCAAACTTATTAATATTTATTTCATTAAAGGCTTCTTTGATCTTATCCTCGAGAATAGGAATATATGAAATAAATTTAATAATATTATTATATAAAGTTTCAAAATTATTGGCAAAATTAAGTTGTTTTTCATTGCATATAGCTCTAATTTTATTAAAAATAAATTTACTAGGCTTTTTAAATATATTTATCATTAAATCATCATTATCATCATATTCATAATTGAAATTCTGTTTTACAAAATCATCCAAACTATTTCCATTGAAAGTATTTTCAATTAAATTGAAATAAAATTCTTGTAAAATATCTTTTATTTTATCTCTAATTGTACTTTGATCAATTTTAAGATTTCGAACTAAATTTTTAAAATATTCATAAAATATATGAACATTATCATTTAATAATTCTTGTGGGATTTTATCTAGCATTAAATTAATCCAATTTGTATTAATTTCTTTATTTTCTTTTACTAAAGAAATAATAGTGCTTTGAACTTTATCTTCTATATTAGTCTTTAATATATTATTATCATCATATAATACTATATATGATGAAGAAATTAATCTTAAAATTAAAGCCCAAGCAGGCATATAATCAATATTATCAGAGAATAATTGATCTATATCATCTTTCTTTAAACTATTAAACAATGATTGGCAACAATTTTTATATTTAACTAAAAAATAAAGTAAAAATGGATGTATTTGATTCAATAGATTTTTTTTAAATAAATATGAAATAACATCAATTGGCTTATCATTTTCTTTTCTTAAATTGATGTAATCATCGAATATAAGTTTATAATTTTCTGGATGATTATTTCTTTCCATCATTATTTCATCAAAGTCTTCACAATATTTACTGCAGTTATATAGTGTATTTATTTTTATTAATATTTCTTTTTTTTTCGCATCTTTTTTTATACCATTATTCATTTCTTTTATTTTTTCATATAGATATTCTTTTTTTTGTTGAGTATCGCCTTGTGTAGGATATTTAGTATCATTTGTACTATTCATATATAAATTATCTGAAATAATATTCCAAATATCAATCATCTTTTCTTTTTTTTCTAAATCAGGTCTTGCCTCAATTAAATCTTGCGCTCTAAAATTAAAGCCCGACATTTTAAATAAATTAGAAGGGATATATTTATTATCTGAATCATAAGAAATAAAGATATATAGAATATCAATTGGTTCAAATTTTGGAAATACTATTTTAAAATTTTTATTTAATCTTTTGGTTAATTCAAATCCATAAAAGAATTCTTGTTTACTTATTTTATTTCTTTTGCTAAAATCATTTAAATCTGAAACTAAAGAAGTTAAATCATTAGCGTTAAGTTGTTCGCCTAAAAATTTAAAAATGAATTGACCCCTAAGCATTTGATAAATCAATTTTTTTTCTTTCTCACTAATTCTTACACCTTCTTCTTTTTGAAATCCAAATATTTTTTCATTAATATATTTTGAAATAGAAGTAATCTCAGGAATATTACCTAATTGAACTAAAATATTCATTATTTTTTGTTCTGAACTATAAGGATCAAAAATAGAATTTAATTTTTCGACAATATCACTATACCAAATAATTAGATTTAATAGTTTAATTTTATCATCATTAAATTCAAACGTATCCATTAATGGATTTTGAGGCCATTGAACTTCATCGATATTTTCCTTATTTAAACCCTTATTCAAAGAAAAAAGAATTTTAACTTGTAATTCAAAATTTTTATACAAGGATTCGGTTGGATTTTGTGATAACTCAATAATTTTTTGGGACATTTCTTTCAAAATTCTTTTCTGATTTTCGTCCTTTGTTTGAGTTTGAATATAATTTTTTATTTTTTTATTCAAAGCTTCAAATTTTTCTTTTAATTGATTTGTTATTTCATCCTCTTCATCTTTTTTAAGATACATCTTCACTTCTTTTCTTATATTTTCAAGGGTCATAATATATTGTTCCAAAATGTTTTCAGGCCAATAATCCTTTAATTTTTCAAAATTTTGCATTTCATTATCAATTTCTTTAATTATATATTCGTAAGTTTCTCTTAATTCGTTGTCTTTAATTTTTTCTCCTATTTGATTTTTCCATAATCTACTTTCATTATTTAAAAAGAAATCTAATTCCTTAGTAAATTTACAATATTTATCTATATTTTCTTCATCATTAATCTTTTGGTAAAATTCATTTATGACTAAATAAGTATCTCGTTCTACTTCGAAAAAATTATCTCTTAAATATTCTAAAATTAATTGATTATTAATTAAATTATAAATTAAACCCCAAATTCTACCTATTTCATTAGTATCATTACTATAGAATAAATCTTCAGATATAAGCTTCATTTTTTTTGATAATTTTTCCTCTTGTTCTAATAATGGTTTATAGATTTCTGCTTTAAAATTATCTTGAATCATTTTATGTGTTAAATCTTTTTCGATTGATAATTTATCAATAATTGATAATATTGCAAAAGTAGTTTCTAAGTTAACAGGATTTTTTTTCAATTTTTTGAAAAATATTCCTTTACTTGTATTGTTTATTTTATTTTTAGTTGGCTCATTTACTAATAATGCACTTTTTAATGATAATAATAATGAATCCCCATTATTAAAATCAAAAATAGGGTATATTCTACCATATTGAAATTTTTCGTATACAAAATCATATTTATATTTTGGTGTTATAATAGTAAAATTAACTTTATTCTGAGCTAAATTATTCCAAGCTTTAATATAAAATCCTACTAAATATAAAGGAGAATCTTTATCTGAGAATTGAGAATATGGAAATATTATATCAAAAATTTTAATTAATGAAGGATCTTTATATAATACTGCAATTAAATTAAAAAATGAATTTTTAGCACTTTCAAATTTTTCCAATGTTTCATTGTCTGTTTTATCTTTATAATTTTTCATATTATTTATTACATTTATTATTAATTCTGCATTATCATTTAATAATTCTGTCTTAAACAATGTTGCAAAACTTTTTTCTGATTCTAATAATCGAATAAGAAGATTAAATCTAAGAAGAATAGGTCTTAAGCTATCTATTTTGAAAAGTTCTGGATCTTTTAATTGAAGATCTTTTTGGGTTGAAGCAACATCGTTCAAATGCTTTTTTATCTCTATAAATAAATCTTTAACAATATGAATTTGATAAAATTGCTCTTTAAAATGTTTAGTTTGATCTTGATTAATTTCTTTTGAATAATCTAATAAATTTAAAGTATCTTGAATATTTATTATAATGTAATCAATATCAATTTCTTCTATTTTTACTTCCATGCATTCTATAATAAAATTTTTGAGATTAAAATCAGTATATTCTTCCCCTTCACATGCATTTTGGATATTTATTAAAATTAAAACAATTCTTTTATATTTTTCAAACGTGCTTCGTTTAATATCAGGCCTAAATTTAGGTTTTTCTCTAATAGTATTTTTAATTATTTTACTGAAATTTTCTTTTTCTTCATCAGAGGATTTAAATGAATTTATATAATATAATTCAAGACAAGAATTAACGAACTCAGACACTTCTTCTTCAGCTGAAGGAGGCTCTTTTTTAGAATTATATTCTTTTGAAATAAAAAGCAAATTTCTTGCTGTAAAAGGAATACCTCCAACAAAATTTTCAGGATTTAATTTACTTATTTCGGCAGCTTTGATGTGAGAATTTGTAAGTCTTGCGGAAAGTTCAACGCATAATTCTTGATTTATTTTATTTTCTAAAGAATTATAAAGCATCGTGGATGCATCTCTTGCTGTATCGTCTATTTGAGGAAGAGTAAATAAAACACATTTATTAAAAAGTGATTGATCAAGAAGTATTACTCCTTTTGTATTTGGATTATAAGTAATAAATAAATGGAAATTCGAATGAATTTTTTTTGTTGTTTTATTTTTAGGATTTTTTGAAAAATATATACCTTTTCCTGATTCAAAAATATTCAGCTCTGGAACATCTCCACATAAAGAGGCTATTTTTTCAGAAATAATACATGGAGCCATTTCGATACCATCAAGGACAACCCATTCTCCATTTTCAATCGAAAGGGTGAAAACTGATTCTTGATGAGAAAATCTGCTTGGAGGAGATGTAGTTTTAAAAAATATTTTACTAGCGGACTTTAATTTATTAATTTCTTCTTCCGTATAATTATATTTTTCTTGATGTTTAAGCTTATATTCAATACTTTTAATTATTTTTTTATAATCTTTTTTTGGATTATAGTGGCTTGTAAAAAAAGATTTTATTGATTTATATGTTTTTTTTAGAAGGTCAATTTCATCTGAATTAAATTCTGGTTTTATAATTGATTGACCTGTTAAAATAGACATCCCTGAATTCGAATTCATTTGGTATATATTTAATTTTTGTCCAAGTATTAATGAAAATTTCAAAATTACATAAGATTTTCCTGAAGCAGTGGCTCCTTGCAAAATTACAGTTTTATTTGCTTTTAATGAGCAAATCAAAAGTAATATACAATATTTTTCTGACAAAGTTAATGAATCAAATAAAATTTCTAAATTTTTTGCACCATATTTCTTAATTTTTTGAGGATTATGGACTTTTACTTTTATTTCATCTTCAGATTTTTCCTTCAATTTTTTATCCTTAGATTTTTCTTTCAATTTTTCATCTTCAGGCTCTTTTTTTGATGTTTTAAAAATGAAAAATTTATTACTTCCATCATATTTTATTTCGGGATTAAATGCTAATTTATCTAATTTTAATTCATCTATAACCTTTTTTCTATTTAATTTATCAGAAAAATGATAAGCAAAAATAAAAAGCAGAAATATTGATTTATTTAATTCTGGAATATTAGTTCTAAAATCTATATATTTTTTAATTTCATTCAAAGTTAAAGGCAGTTCTCCTGAAGCATCATTTGAAATATTTTTAGCTTTGATAAAATCATCTTGGAATTTTTCGTATTCATCATAGAGATTATTTTGAGCGAACAATACTTGAATAATTATTTTAATATTTTCAGGAGTAGGATCATCAACTATAAGATACAATGAATTATATATTATTGAAGCTGGGAGCTTTTCTCTTGTTGAATCTTTTCCCTTATTAAATATACCAATTAAATTTAAATTTCCTTTTTCTAAAACTGAGCCATTAGGCAATAAAATAGTACTTCCTTTTTCACCAAAAATGGAAGAAAGAGTTTCTAGAACTGCTGGAGATGCATTATTAATTCCATCTAATACAACAATTGTTTTGGGATATATTTCATTACATTCAATTGCTTCATATAATTTAGTATTTGATGTAGTTATAATAATATCCTTATTTTCATCTTTATCTATAACCGTTTTGCATAGTAAATCTTCAACTTTTGTTGAATTTGAAATTACTATATTAATCACTTCTAATCCTAATTTACTAGCTACATAATTAATAGCAGTTTTTTTTCCTTGACCATAATTTCCTTCTAAAATAACTGGGGTATTTGTACTTAAACCGAATAAAATTGTATCAATCATTTCCACAAATTGATTAGTAAATGCAATTCCAGGTTCATTTTTTAATATTTCACTTTTTTTATTTACATGCATTGATAGTTGCGTTAATTTAGACATCAATCTTATTTCGTTATCATTTTTTTCTATATATTCAAAAGGAGATTCCCCCTCAATTGAAGGAATAAATGAAACTTCAAATTTTTCTTTTATTTCATTAATTTCATTAGTTCTTTTTTCATGGAAACCTTTTATTAAAGTATAAAGGCATATTTTAATATTTTTTTCATGTTCATTTACTAAATTATCCATTTTAGAAATTATTTTTTTACATGCAATCATTTGGGATAGATTAAAAACAGTGGATTGCTCAGTAAAATATAATTTATATTGTTCTATTAATTTCGAAATAATCATTGAATCTTGATTACTTTCTGATTTTAATACTCTTTTTTCTTCATTTTCATCATAGGGAGAAATATTTATTACAGTAAATCGAGATAATAATGCTTCTGAAAGCTTATTAACTTTATCAGGTTTACAAGTTGCAATTACTCTAAAATTATTACTAATTTTTAATTCTTTGTTTCCTTCTTTTGTAAAAGTATTTTGAATATCTTCTACTAAAGTAAGAATATGCACTCCTGAAAAAAGCTCATTAAATCTTTCTAAAACGACAGTAGGAACATTGGGTAAATTTTTCAGAATTAAAGATTTTTTTCTTAAAATTGCTGATAGGAATAAACCAGGTAAAAATTCTAAACTCATATTTATTACATTATTTTCATCATTTTTCTTTTTTTCTTTGAATAATAAATTTTGTAAATGATCTATCGCATAGTCAAAAGCTGAATTTTTATCCATTTTCAAAATTTTATTTTCTATATATTTTTTTATTTCATCTTTATTGGCTTCCCAATCCTTAAGTAAATTTAAATATTTAATCGGATTATTTTCATTAAATATATTACATAATTGTTTAAGATAAAACTTTTTTGCATCTTCTGGAGTAAAGAATGAAGAAGAACCTAGTAATTGAGGGATAGTTGATTCTTGATTTAAAGATACAATTTCATAACTATTTTTATCTTCTTTAAAAGAAAGTTGAGCTAAATAAGTTTTATATGAGGTTTCACCAGCAATAAGAATTGGTTCTTCATTATGTGAAATCAAAATATTAAATAAACCGTCTAATAAATTATGAAGACCTAAAATTGATTCAGTGAAATCTTCTTTTACTTTATTTTTCGTTTCTATGATATCTCTATAATATATTTCGCAACTTTTTTTTTGAATAAAAACTGATATACATGATTTGCCTTCATCTTTTATATCCTTTCGAGCTCCAAACTTTAATTCCGCTTTAGTATTATAAATATCTTTTAATTCATTCTTCTTTTCACCTAGTTTAAAAACTTCCCCAATAACATCAACTAAGTCATCTAGAACTTTTTCTTTAGAGCCTTCTTCTACAGAGGACATTACATAAAAAAGGATTTGATGCTCGAAATCAATTCCATGATAATTTCCTGGTGTTTTATATTGCTTTAATATTCTATTAAATAATTTATAAATATCTCTGAGTGACCATTTTGTTACAATAGATTTTTTATTAATTTTATCAAGAAACATTCCGCATAATTTCGCTTTTTTATATTCATCACCAGCATTGTTCTTTTTTTGACTCGTGTCAAGAGTATTATAAATCGAATAACAAATATCTTGCAATTCTTCTCCGGTTTGTGGAGGATATAGCAAAATTCTAACTTTGCTTTTTATTTTTTCAGGTAAATCATTTCTTCCAAAAGTGCACATTTCATTTTGGCATATTATAAAAAAGAAATTTCTATTTATTTTAATTTCTCCTTCTATTCCAGGGATAAAACAATTTTCTTCAAAAATTTGTTCTAAAACAGGGGTGACTGATTTCATATTTGATACAGAGGAAATATTAAATTCATCAGCGATAAATACATTTCCTTCTTTTAAAGATAAAGTTAAATGACCGTCTTTAAATTCAAGAGATTTATTCACAATAGTTGTACTACCATAAAAATCAGTAGGTCTTGTTCCTTGATGAAAAGTATGAATATAAAAAGGCTCTTTATTTAATTCGCCTTTAATATTTCTTAATAGTTCTGCAAAAGCCCTTGCTGCAGTAGTTTTCCCAGCCCCTGGGGGTCCGATAACACATAAATGATTATTAAAGAATGAACTAGCATATACAATAACCATAAATCTCATTAAAGTTTTGGAATTTTCGAAAAAATATTTTTCTTTTAAATTTTTATTATTTTGTTCCTTTAATTCATTTCCCAAAAGATCCATTATTTTATCAGATATTTTAATTTTATTTTCATCTTCCATAAATAATAAAGTAAATATAAATTCTACTATTTCTTCCATTGGAATTCCTCCCTCTATATTCTTATAATTTTTTTTTTCTTTCATGGTTTTATCTAATCTATAAACGCCTCTACATAATTTATTTAAAGCACTAATTGTTCTGATATTCTTTACATCTGGATTAACCTTTTCAGAATTTCTTTCATTTAATTCATAAAATTTATTTTTAATTAAATTTATTAATTTTTCATCAAATTCTTCGATTTTTTCAACTTTTTCACCCTTTTTTTCTTCTATTTCTTCTTCCTCTTCATTTTCATCATCACTATCAAACCCAAATTCATCATTTTGAGCTTTTTCTTTTGCTTCCTTTTCTTCCAAAATTCTTTCTTCATTGCATCTGTTCAAAAAAAATTTTATTAATTCATTTATTTGTTCTCCAATGCTTTCAATTTGATCTTCTAAAACAATAACATCAAATCTATTTACAAAAGCAGGCGACATTTCATTAACTTTATCTATATTACAAGTACAGATCATCCTAAAATTTTGATGAATATCAATTTGTGGTTCATTCGGATTCTCAGGAACATCAAATTTTCTTTCACTATCATCATTTTTTTTATCGAGTAATCCATTTAATCTTTCTGTTAATGTTGATGGCGCTTCATCAATACTATCTAAAACAACGCAATCTCCAAGTTCTATGGCTAAACATAGGAATCCTTTTTTCCATTCTAAGAGTTCATTACTTTCATTCATTTTGCCTGAAGGCTTTTGAACGCCAATTAAATCAGAGCATTGAATATTTTTTGTACATAAATAAAAGGCTCCGTTTGATTTTTTTCCATTATTTTTTTTTGAATAAAAATATTCAGCACACCATCTCGCAATTTGAGTAATACCACTTTCTTCTTTTCCTACTATTATTACATTCCTTTCATTTTCTAAAGAAAAATCTACTGCATTAACAACCTCTATTAATGATTTATTCTTAAAACATTTATGAAATTCTTTTGGAAGAATCATTTCCTCAGGTTTTAATGTTTTTAGCGTATCATAATTTTTAAAATTCTTAATTAATTCTTCCTTTTTATCTTTTTTATATCTTGCACCGTATATTGTCAGTAAGGTATTATAAATTTGTTTTCCATCAGCTAAAGCTTTGATTACTGCTTCTATCTCTCTTATAGTGAAGCATTGCACATCATCAGACGAAGAATTCTTTAATTTCCAATTAATATGGAAAGCAACGATATCTTTAACAATTTTCTTTTTTTCATCATTTATGTTATTTTCTTTTTCAGCATCTTTTTCTTTATTATCTACTTTTTTAATATAATTATTGCATTTTGCTAATCCAATGGCTATATCTTCAAGTTCTTTGGATTCAAATTCGGGAAAATAAATTTTTTGAAATCTTGAAAGAAATTCTATACCTAGATCTTGTCTTTTATTTGCAAAAGCTCCTGTATTTGGATTTTGAGTAGCGATTAATGAAAAATTAGGATGCATTTTATATTGTTGAAGTGGCCTTCCGGGAATTTCCAAACTTAAAATTTTACTATCCAAAGCTTGTATTATGCATTGTAGGACAGAAAAAGGAGCAAGATTAATTTCATCTAATAAAAGTAAATAACCTTCAGTAAAAGCTTTAAAAAAAGGCCCATTCTCTATTTTAAGCCCAGCTGGACTTTGAGGGTCTCCGGTATATTTAGCGATTAAATCATCAACTTTTGTTTCAGCACTTAAGTTAAATCTTAATAATTCTTTTTCTTCTTCTTCATCTTCTTCTTCATTATGATGTTTTTTATGCTTTAATTTTTTTAAATATTGAATATATTTATAAGCTATAAGGGTTGTTCTTGTTTTTGAAGTTCCTGTTGGTCCTTCTAAAAGTACAAATATTTTTGCTTTAATATAATGTATTAATTTCGCCATTCTTTCACTTGATTTATCAGTCAAAATAAATCCAAGCGAAGCAAGATAATCCTTATGTTCGAATAATTCTTTTCTTTCTTTTTCAATTATTGACTCTAAATTCATAATATCTAATGCTATTCTATCCATATCAAAATTATTTTTCTTATTTTTGGGATCATCTTTTAAAAAATATTCTTTATTTAAAGTTTTTGGTCTCTCTTTGTCTTCAATATATATTGGCTCAAGAGCTATTTGCTCACTTTCTTTTTCTTTTTCTTTTTTAGTCATTGATGTTGTTGTTAAAGTATTTTCTGATATACTACTATTGTTGTTTTTTTGACTGATTCCTATAGAACTTTCACTATTTTTTCTTTTCTTTTTTTCTTCAGTTTTTTTATTTGTATTACTTTCTGTTTGGATTTTAATTTTTTGTTCTTCTTCTTTCTCATCTTCATCAAATGAATTATTCTTTTGTTCATCTTTATGAGGTTTTTTGCTCGCATCATCTTTTCCTTTTTGCCTTTTATTTTTTTTACGTTTTGTTTCATGCTTATCTTCTTCAATATCTGATTCGCTTGAACTACTTTCTTCATCTTTTCGCTTCCCTTTTTTTTTTGTTTTTTTATGCTTTTTATGCTTTTTTTCACGTTTTTCTTCATCATAATCTGATTCATCAGAACTATCCTCTTCTTGTTTTCTCTTTTTTTTATGCTTTTTTTCACGTTTTTTTTCTTTATCATCATCATTTGATTCATTTGAATCATCGTCTTCTTGATTTTTCATTTTTTTATGCTTTTTGCTTTTTTTATGTTTTTTATCATCGTTATCATCTTCGTCTGAATCATCAGAATTATCATCTTCTTTATTTTTCTTTTTTTTCGTTTTTTTATTTTTTTTATTTTCATCTTCATCTGATTCATCATCTTTTTTATGTTTCTTTTTTTTATTCTTTTTATTTTCGTCATCATCATCTGATTCGTCATCATCATCTTCATCTTTCTTTTTGCTTTTCTTTTTTTCATGTTTATTATCTTTTTCATCTTTTGATTCATTGGATATTTCATCTTTTTTAGTTTTATTATTTTTATGCTTTTTATTTTTTTTATCATTATCATCATCATCTTCGTCTTCCGATTCATCAGAGTTATTCTGTTTTTTATTTTTCTTTTTATCTTTTTTTTTGACTTCATCATTTTCATTATCATCAGAATCACCATTTTCATCTTTATTATCTTTATTTTTACTTTTAAGATTTTTATTTATATCATCATCCTCATCATCTTCATCTTCAAATTCACGATTATCTTCATCTTTATTTTTCTGTTTTTTTTTCTTAGGTTCTTTTTCTTCTTCATCATCATCCTTATCTTTGCTCTTTTCTTCTTTTTGTGCTTTCTTTTTATTTTTTTGTTTTTCTGTCTTTAAATCAGAAGTATCTTCTTCATATTTTTTTTTAATTTTTTCTTTATCTTCTTGATTTTTAGATTCGTCTTCATTGCCTATTTTTTTCTTTTTTTTTTTTTTATCATTTTCTTCATCATCTTCAGAGCTTTCTTCTTTTTTTTTATTTTTCTTATTTTTTTCATAATCATCTTCTTCTTTATCTTCATTATTTTTCAAAGCTTTTCTTTTTTGTTCTTTTTTTATTTCTTTCTCTTTTTCTTCTTCATTTGAGTCATCTTCTTTTTCTTTTTTATCTTCGAATTCAACTTCATCATCTGAAATTTTTTCCTGCTTATTTTTCTTTTTATCTGCTTTATTTTTTTTATTTTGAACTTTATCTTCTGATTCTTCTTCTTTTTCTTCAATTTGTTCTTCCTTTATTTCATCATTGTCCTCGTTTGAACTTTCCTCCTTCTTTGATTCTTCTTTTTTTGCCTTTTTTGGAATTAAATCTTTTTTTAATTTAAATATTTTTTTTTCTTCATTGGATTCTTCATCAACATCTTTATTTTCAGTAGAAGCCTGTTTTTTTGGTTTTTTTTTATTCTTTTTTTTTGCCTCGCTTTTTTTCTTTGAATCCTCACTGTCAGAACTAAAATTTTTTGATTTTTTTTCGTCTTCAAAATCACTATCTGATTTATCTTTTTGTTCTTTCTTATCTTTCTTTTTTTTTCGTTTTGGAGTAGATTTTGATTTTATTTTATCAATTGAATCTTCAGATTCTTGGTCCCTTTTTCTTTTCTTTTTTTTAGTATCTTCCTCTGACGTATCAGAATCATTTTTTCTTTTAGATACTTTTTTGGCTTTTTTTGCTCTTTTTGTTTCTTTTTCCGAGTCTGATAATGATTTTTTAGAATCTTCTTCCTCTTCTTTAAAGTCTTTTCTATGTTTCTTCTTTTTATGATAATCTTCACTGGAAACACTTAAAGAATCATCACCCTTTTTATTTTTTCCTTCATAATTTTCTTCACAACTTGATTCACATGATTCTTTTTGAGTTTCTTTCTTTTTTCTTGGCATATATTTTTCTGGGTATTGAATATTTTTTTTCAAAAATAATATATTGATTTAACAATAATAATAACTATTTTTGAAGCTTTCATTAGAATTTGTAACTAGTAATAAAATTGAAAAATAGTTAATAATATTAATTATTAGTTAAATAATAATTAAATAAAATATATAATTAATATTGGGGATAAAAAAATCATTTAAACAATGGGGATTGGGGATTGGGGATTGGGGATTGGGGATTGGGGATTGGG
>JAJJLE010000002.1:0-22002 GCA_023897235.1 Entodinium longinucleatum | reverse complement strand
AATCCCCAATCCCCAATCCCCAATCCCCAATCCCCAATCCCCAATCCCCAATTTATATTTAAATAAATAAACCTAAATTTAAAATTTTTGATTATATTTAAATTTTAAATATAAAATGGAGGTAGAAAAGGAGCCAAATAAAAATAATAATATTAATGAAGAAAAAATATCATCTGAATTAGAAAGAAATAAAATTAATAATAATATAGTATTCGATAAAACATTAATATTAAACGAAATAAAAAATTTAAAAAAAGAACTCGACTCAAAAAATGATCTAATAAATAATTTAATCCCTGAAATAAATAAACAAAATTTAATATTAAAAGATTATGAAACATTAGAAAAAGAAAAAAACGAAATAAATTCTCAACTTATTTTTTTGCAAAAAGAACTAGAAAATAATATAAAATTAAATTCAAAAATGAAAAGTGAAATAGAGCAATTAAATAAAGAAAAAGGCGAATATAAAAATCTTATAGATAAATTAAATTTAGAATTGAGCGAAAAAAAAGAAAAAATAAATTATAATATAGAACAAAATTCAAAAAATGAGATTAAGTATGAAAATATCGAAAATACTAATAATGATTTAATATCAAAAATGGCTTCATTACAAGAAATATTATCATCAAAAGAAAAAGAAATATCATCTTTAATTAAATTAAATCAAGAATTAACACAAACTAATAATATTTTAACTAACCAATCATCTAATTATAAATTAATCATTCAAGAAAATGAAAATAATCATTCAGAAATTAATACAAAAATCGAAATTTATCAAAAAAAAATCGAAAAAATTTTAAAATTAAATGAGGAACTTAATAATGATAATATTTCTCTAAGAAATAAAAATTGTCAATTAATTCATGATAATAAAATAATGAAACAAAGTTTAAAAGAAATTAAAATTCTTAATGATAATTTAACCAAAGAATTAAATGAAAAAAGCGCTTTAATTTCCCAAAAAGAAATCCAAAATAATAATTTAGATATAAATAATAAAAATTATGAAATCGAAATACAAAAAAATTTACAAAAAATATCCAAAATATCGAATCAAAATGTACAATTAGAAGAAAATGTTAAAAATTTAAATAATCAATTAAAAAAATATGAAAATGATATAGCCGATATGAAATCAATGTTAATTAAAACAAAACAAGAATGTTCAAGTATTATTAATGAAAAAAATGAATTAATTAATACTAATGAAAAATTGAGAAAAGAATTAAATGACTTATCGGTTGATTATGATAATCTTAGAAATATTCATAAGCAAATTCAAGAAGATAATTTAAAATATAAAAATATTGATTTAGAATTGAATAAAAGTATAAAATCTTTAAAGAATGATAAAAATAAATTAAAAAAAAATCTACAAATTTTTGTTGATGAAAATAAAGAATGTGCCAAATATATATCAAAATTAAAAGAAGAAATAAAAGTTTTAACAGGAAAATCAGTAAATTACATAAAAGACAAAGAACAAATTTTAAATCAAATTCGCATTTTATCAGAAGAAAATCAAAAATTAAATCAAAAAAATTTATCATATCAAAAATTAGTCCAATCTACTCAAATTCACAATTTAAGTCATCATAGAGTATGTCCAGTACATGATCAAATTTGTTTAGAGCCAAAAAATAATAGTAATTTTAATGCAAGTTTTAATTCAGAAGAATTAAATAATCAAATATATCAACTCGAAACTCAAATTGGTTTCTTGGAAAATAAAGTTAAAGAATTGAATGGACAAAATAATGAAGAAAATAAAAATCATAAAAATACTTTGGATAAATTTGAAAAAATTATTGAAGACGAAAAAAATAAAACTAAAATCGCTGAAGATACTATTATTAAATTAAAACAAGAAATAAATTTTATTAAAAATCAAAATGATGAAAAGATTCAAAATATACGAAAAAATAGTCAAAATAATAATAACAAAAATATAAATAATAATATTCAAAATGATAATATTAATGATAAAAATAATGATATTCAGAATAATAATGAGCAATATGAGGAAAATAATGAAAATATTGAAAATAATGATATAAATATGAATGAAAATGAAAATAATGATAATGAAAATAATAATAATAATATGGAAATGGCTCAAGATATAAACAATAATATGGGAAACGATTATGAAAATAATGAAGATATAAATAATGTAAATAATAATATAGAAAATAATATGGATTATGAAAATTATAATGATAATAATGAAGAAAATTATAACAATGATAATGAAGAAAATTATAACAATGATAATGAAGAAAATGAAAATATAGAAAATTATGAAAACAACAATGAATTTTATCGAACAGATAATTATAATTATTCTCAAAGTGAAAATCTTCGTTTAAACTTTGATTATAAATCAAGAACAAATCCAGATTTTGCTCAATATAATGAGCTCAATGAGCAAAATAAAATTTATAATTTTTCTCAATCAGATATTAATTTTGAAAACACAAATTAAAAATTAAATTTAATAAAAAATAAAATATATTTTTTACTTCATTTATTTAAAAAACTTTTTTTATAATTGCTTTCAAAAAATTATATATATAATATATAATATAAGAATATTATATTTTTTAAAATATTATTCTAATAAATGGAAGAAAAAATTAATAATAAAAAGATATTTAATTACATTCCTTCATTAATATTAAAATTAATCTTAGATAATCCATTAAAAGACAAAGATGTTTTTTGCGAACAAAATAAAAGTATTTTTAAAACAAATAATAATATATTTATTCATCCTAATATTTTCCCAATAATAAATGAACTTCCTTCAGCTTTAATAATGAAAATAAATTTAGGAGGTTTCGAAAAATTAATATCCACCTTAATTTTAAAAGATCAAAAAAATCAAAAAGAAAAAATTATTAGTGAATATTTATCCATAATTACTCCAAGAATCTTATTAAAAATTTCATCAATAATTTCTGAATATTGTGGCGAAATTATTGAATATAATGATTTTGAATTAACAGTTATATGGACTAATAATAATAACAAAAATATAAAATATAATAAGTATAATTGTAAATTAGCTTTATTAACAGCAATAGAAATAATAAATAAAGTGGATAAAACTGAAATAAGTAGTGAAGTAGAATTAGAACTAAGTATAAGTTTATCATTAGGAAGTATTTATTGCATATTTTTTGGAGGTGAAAGAAAAAGAACCGAATGTGTTTTTATGGGAGAAGCAATGAAAAACGCACAAAAAGGTTTGATGTATTGTTATTCACATGAAATTATTTTTGATAAAAATATTAATGAAATTTTTCAAAAAACTGGGGAAATAAGTTCTTTAGAAATAGATGATAAAAGTGAATTTTTTTCTTTGATGGATTATAATGAAGAAGATTTAAAAGATTTTAAGAACTTTAAAGGATTTAAATTAAAAAATAATAATTTATATGTTAATAAAGCCTTTTATGAAAATCTTTCTAATAAAATTCATATTGCTTATTCTGTCATCCCTTCTGTATTTGTTAAATATTTGGATTTAGGAGTGGAAACTAATTTACAAGAAATTAATATATTGACTGTGGAAACAATTTATATTTATTTGGAGCCAGAATTATCGTCAGATTTATCCCAAATACAATGTTTAATATTTGATATTCAAAAATCAATTTATCTAATGTTTGGTATTATAATTCATATTTATAAAACATTATCTGGGTTTACAATTCGTTGCGTATGGGGTATAGGTACCAGTTCATTCATCGATGACACTGCAAGGGCGATATCCACAGCATCATTGATTGGGAATTTATCAAAGTATTATAAAATTAAATTAGGAATAGGTATAGCTACGGGGTCTTGTTTTAGTGGTTTAATAAATTTACAAGGAAATAAAAAAGTATATACATTATTAGGTAAAAAAGTAACTTTGAGTAAAATATTAGCTGAAGAATGCTTAAGAAATATTTTAAATACAAATGAACCCAAAAATTATTTGATTTATTGCGATAAAAATACTATGAAATATAGTCAAAAGTGGTATAGGCATATATTAGTCAATAAATTAAAAATACATTTAGTTAAAAAAAATGATATATTATATAAATATAAAATAAATTTTATTGATAATATTAATAAAGATAATATTAATAATAATATGAATCTTAATAAAAGAAATACTAATTTAAATAAAATCAATTTAGAAAAAATTAGTAATGATTTAAAAATAAATCGAAAAGAAGAATTTTTTGAAGGAGATAATAAAAATAAAATTAAGGGTTATGATAATGATAATAATTTAGTAGAAAATAAATTCATTATAGAAAATAAATATAATTTAATAAATGAAATATATACGCCTATCGAAGAAGAAGAATATTTCATACCATCTTATTATGATCCTTTTCCCTTAATAAGAACTCATTTAAATAATTCATATAGTGCAAAAAATAAATTATATTTTAAAAATGTATTACAAATAACTAATAATGACACTATTGATGATTCAAAAACTCCAAAAATAAAAACACATTCAATGAGTACTGTATCTCTTCATAAAGCACAAAAACATCAAAAAATGATGCTAAAATTAAAAAAAAGTCAAACAATTTTTGGAAATTCCATCAAAATTAAAAAAATATTAAGTATACTTAATTATGTATATAGAAATAATTTGAGACAATTTTTTTTAATAAAAGGGCCATTAGGCATCGGGAAAACACTTTTTATAAGAAAAGTTCTGAATAATTTTATAGGTTCAAATGATTTTTTAAGTAAATATTATTTTACTAAAGAACAATATTTGTTCTGTAATTTAGTCAAACCTTTAAACAGAGTATTATCATTTAATACAGTTAATTATATTCTTAGAGAGCTTTTTCTTAATATCAAAAAAATTGATAAAATAAATGAATTATTTAATATCGCTAAAAATTTAAATCTTACTAATGAAAATTTAAAAACAATAAGTCTTATTTTATCAATAGGGAAAAATGATATTTATTTAGAGCAAGATTTTGCCAAAGATAAAGATAAAAAAAAAATAAATAAAATAAAAGATAAAAATAAATCTTATATTAAAGATATTGAAGGACCTTATGCATTTAAAGATAAAGCAAAATTATATGAATTTTTTTATAATATGATAATAATATATAAAGCGCATTTATTAGATAAAGCAAAAAATGATAAACTTATAATCAAAAAAAAAGAAAGCAATAAACTTCCTTTAATATTAGTAATAGATGATGTGCATTATTCAGATATATATTCAATCGAATTTATTCAATATTTATTTGATAATAAAAATTCTTTATTAAATCCTTTTATAGTGTTTTTAATAGAACAGACACCTTTTAATGAAAAATTCCCTCCTTTAACCAATCCAATTTTAGAAAAGTTTTTTATTTTTGCGAGTGAATTTTGTGATAAGCCAAAGGAAGATACTATTATTAAATATGAAATTAAATCATTAATAGAAAAAAATGATATCCAGAAATTGATAATTTTTTATAATAAAGAAACAATAATGAATAAATATAAAACTAATTTAGAATCAGTTGATGATAAAATATTAGAATTTATTTTAATGAAAACTTTTAATGGAATACCGTTATTAGTTCTTTCGTTATCCGATGCTTTAATTAAGAGCGAAAAATTTATACAAAAATTATCTGGAGAATTTATTATTACTAGTGAATTAATAGATGATAATATTTTACATGATTGGAGTGATTTATTATTGCCATATATTTATGAAAAAATCGACTCGAATATGATAAATACTCTATTAAATTTTAAAGAGATATTGCTATTAAAATATGCTTCTATAATAGGTAATATATTCGATATGAAAACATTAGAAAAATTAAATCCTTTAAAAACTGTAATAAAAATAAGTGATATAGAAAATATATTATATAAATTAAATTCGCAATATTTATTAGAAATATATTACCCTGAAATAGAATCTTTTAATAATAAAAATTCTAATATTATCTGTTTATTAACTTTTCCTTTAATGAGAGAAATTTTGCATCAAAAATTCCCCATGGAGCGTAGGGCTGTTTTACATATGAAAATTGCGAAATTTTTATCAACTTCAAAAAAAAAGATTTATTTCAATATAGAAAATGAATTAAAAATACTTAAAAGGCATTTATTATATAGTGAAATGAATATTATAAATGAAATAGAAAGTAAAGATATACGTACTGTGCAAGATATACTTCAAAATAAAAAAGTGTTAAATTATAATAATTTAAAATTATACATAGTCAAAGAAATTTTTTCTAAATTTTATAGTAATTATAAAGGCAATATACTTGAAGGTAATTTAGAAATTTTTTTTAATTATAAATGGCTCAAAATCTCTTATTTCATTGATAAAAATGCAAATATATGCATAACTTCGAATAATCCGGAAAAAGATAAAAATGAAATAATAATGATAATTCCTATTAATAGTATTTATAAAAATAAAATTTCGAAGAATATAAAAAATTTATCTAAAATGAAATGTAGTAGTTATATATTAATAATATATCAATCTTTAATTGATGATACATTAAAAACTAACAGTAAAAATATAATTTTATTTAGTTCTGAGCAAAGAGAAGAAATATGCAAATTAGATATTGCTATTAATTTTTTGAGAGTTAAAGTTAATTATGATAAATATATTACCAATTATGGAAAAACTCAATTTCCTTTATATAAAACTAAATGGTATAAACAAAAAAAATTATTATTTTATTCACAAATAGAGCAAAATGGTATTTCAATCCAAGATATTAATTCAATGAATTTAATAAATCCGAATTATGTAAGATTTTCAGATACATATAACGAAAAAATGTTTAATAATAAAACTAAAATAATAAAAAGTTCATTGACTGCAATATTTCATACATCTTTTAGTATATTTTTAGGTTGTATTCAAGAGCGTTTAACTAAATTAAACAAAACCGAAAAAATAATTCAGATACATAATTATACCTACGATTTTTCATTGCCAAAACATTTAAAAAAAAAAATAAATTATTTTTTGAGGCTATCAATTAATAAAGATCTAAATCAAAAATTAACTAGATTAAATCATGCACATATGCGTAAATCTGTATGTTTAGATAATAATCCTTATAAAAACATTTTTAACCTCAAAAAAAAATTAGAAAAAAGTGAAGATAGTGAAGACGATTTATATAGTGAAAAATCATCAGAAAAAGATGATAATTTTAAAATAAGAACTATAAATAAAAAAAATACTATAAATATCAAAATGAAAAATAAAAAATTATTAAATGGAAAAATAAATGCAACTTTTAATGTTCAAAATAAAAATATTTTAAATCCAATTATAGAAGAAAGCAATAGCAAAAATGAAAATAATGATATTACTATTTTGAATAAAAAAAACAGTTTAAATATTGCAAAAAGCAGTAATAATACTGAAATAATTATCAATAATAAAAAAGAAAATATCGATGATGATAATGATAGCGAAAATAGCAGCGATAATGATGATTTAAATATAAATGAATATGAATTTACTTTAGAAGATGATGATACCATTAATATTAGTATTAATAATATAACAAATATAATTAATACATCAAATTATATTGACGATAAATATACAAGAGAGGAAACAAAGCAATCAAGCGATAATATTGATAATTTATAAATTTTTTTTATTTTTTGAATATAAATAAATATATATAAATAAAACTAATTTTTAATATTATAATAAAAAAATTAATTATCTGAATCTGCTTCCATAGGTATCCAACTATAATCTTGATAACCTAATTTTTCCCAAACAATGCTTTCAACTCTATTAAAATTACTTGGATTATTTAAATGTAAATGATTTAAAAAATAAACATAATTCCATAGATTATGAACTTCATTTATATGTTTATGAAAATCTATATTTTTAGTTAAACATGCGTTGCTTGATAATTGGCATATAAAACATATACTATTTCTGTCATTTTCATTCTCCATTTGAGCATCTCTTATTTCTTCAAATGTATCGAGAATAACACCTAAAAATATACCTTCCATAACATAAAAAATAACTATATAAAAAATAACATCATGGAAAAATTTTCCTATAAATATACTCATATTATGTTTATAACTAACATTACTTAGCCAATCTCCAATTCCGTCCCTCATTCCTAAAACTATATAAATTAAATAGCATTGAATAGAAGAATAGCAATAGCCCTCTGATATCCAACTCCCATTGGAAGAATTTAAAATATCTTCAAGAACAAAAAAATCTGGGAAAAAAAAATAACCGCACCACATAAATATATAAACAACAAATAAATCTAGAATAAAAACAAGAATTAAATGAAGATATTTTAATTTAATTGCTTTCAATATATCAAATAATGTTGGAACTATGTTCATTATGAATAATACTTCTACTATAACAAAAAAGTAATTATTAAATAATATAAAAAATAAATTAAAAATAATTGTTAATAAAAGCATATTTATTTCTCTATTAAATAAACTTGCTTCAAAAACAGCAGCATATAATAATTTCCATCCAGAAACATTTTTATTAACTTCTTTAAAAAATTTAATGCTAGAAACATTATCTTTATCTTGAAAGTAATCTATAATATTTTGAGGTATTTTATTATCTTCGCCTGCTTTTTTCATTAAAAATTCTTTATTATATAATTTCATAATACTAAATTGAAAATGATTAAGAAATTCAAAAATAAACCATATAATGACTATTAAAGTCAAAACTATAATTTGAGCTAAAGTTGTAATAATATTGGCAAAATGCAATTCATTTATTGAATTTTCATCAAAAATATCATAATTTTCCACAGGTAATTCTGGAGATTTATAAAAATAATAAAGAATAAAACCATTATTTATTAAAATGACTATATAACTAATTAATTCAAAAAAGAAATAATTTATATTAGCAATTTTTTTTTTTAAATTTGAATTGCTTATTAAATGCCTATTAACTACCATTTCAAAAAGGCCATAATCTGCAAAATTAACCAAAGATACATATTTTTGCGAAGCATTAGTTCTATCTACATCGCGTATAAATTTCTCTTTTGATATTTCACTTAATGCAAATGTTAAATAAGGTCTCAAAAAAAATGATATTTTTGTGTTTTTTGAATTATCTATATTTAATTCTTTTTCTTCTGAATCTGATTCTGGTAAATCCTCTGATTTTTTAATTTTTGTTATTAATTTTTTAATTTTAGTTATTATTGGTTCTTTTGTTATATTGTTTATTACTTGATTTACTATTTTTTTCTTATTTTCTTCTTTTTCTTCGATAGGATTATCCTCTTCTTCTTCTTCATTATTATCTAATTTTATTTCTACTTTTAAGATTATTTTTTCTAAAAATAAGTAAATACTATAACTTAATTTTGATCTTATATTATAATCATCTAGATCATTATGTTCTTCAATATCATATTTTATATTTTCGAAATGCAGTTTTATTTCTTTATGATCATATATTTCTTCATATATCTTAATTAATATATAATATTGAATTATTACAGGAAATTCAACCATATTTCGAAAATCTTCTTCAAATCCATAGCAATCAATTAATATATCGACAAAATCCAGAGCACTTTTATTTTTTTTTGCGTTTTCTAATTTTTCGAATAATTCATGATTTTTTTCATCCAGATTATTTAATAATTCTTTAAAATTATAAATAATTTCCGAAAATAAATCAAAAGGAGAGCAATGATTTGCATATAATTTCTCAATCATATATTTTTTATTTCCAATAAGCAAATAATATATTAATAAATTCGCTATTTTATTTTTCACATAACATATAATTTTTTTTCTTAAAGAATATATATTTTTATTATTATTATTATCATCATCATCAGTATATTTTTTAATAAATAGCAAATTAATGCATTTTTCTTCTTTTAGTAATTCTAAATTATTTTTTTCGTATTCATCTTTTTTGCATTTGACTCCAAAAAATAAATTATTGAAGCAATTATGAATAATATCATTATTATCATCAACTGATTCAATATATTCAATTAAAAAATCAATAATATTGGTTATAGATATGATTAATTTATCATATGGTAATTCACCTTCCATAAAAATTTTCATATCTAATGATATTAAAGCATATTTTAAATTCATAATAATTGTTTCATATATAGAACTTGATACATCTATATTAGGTAATTCTTGTTTCAAAGCAACTTCATACATTTTATCTTCATTTAATATTAAATTTCCATCAATATTATTTATTTTATTATTATCATTTTCACTATTATCATCATTATTTTCACTAAAATTTTCTTTGCCTTTATGAGAATTTTCATCAGATAATATATCATCAAAAGAAGTGTTATTATCTTCAATATCATCTTCATCTTTTTCTGTTGAAGAAATATCTTTTTGTAATTTGAATATATTATTATGATATGTAGTATTAAATCCTTCGCCTAATGATTGCAATAATTGTATAATTAATTTTGATAAATTATTAATACCAGCTAAAATTTGATATGCATATATATTTTTAGTTAAAGAGAAAACTAATACCAAATAATAATTTAATATTATATTCATGTTATTAAAAAAATATTCATCATTTATAAAATTTTCGAATTTATTTTGTATTTTTCCATTATTATAAAAGAGCATTTTAGTCAAAATACATATTAATATATTTAATAAATGAAAATTATTACCTTTTTTACTATTAATAAAAGATGCAAACATTTCTATAAATTCCTGAGTTGAATAATTAATATCACCTTCTATTTTATCTATTATTTCCATAAAATTAGTATTACTTATATTTATAAAATTTTGAAAAAAGAAATCTTCTAAATATTTTATTTTATATAAATTAATATCTTTTTTAATTATTTCATCCTGCTTTTGTATTCCATCCTCATAAAAATATTCATAATCTAATGTTTCCAATAAACTAAAAGGTGTAAAATTAGCTTCAGCTTGTTCATCATAATAATGAAGATAACTTTCTAAATTATATAAATTACTTAAATCACTAATTTTTAAAATAATATCTAAATATTTATTCAAATAACTATATAATTCTTTTATATCGTATATATCAAAATAAATCGATTTTAATTTTTGAATCGATTTACACGCTGATAATCTTATATTTTCCCATGAATCCACTAAATTTTTATTATCATTGTTATCATTAAATTCATGTTCATTTTGATCTTCTAAATTCACCATATATAATTCTTCGTTCATTTGAAAAGTCTCATCATTTTTTGTTGTTTTAGTAAGAATATCATGTACGTTTTTAAAAACTTCTATTTTGCAAATAAATTCTAGACATAGTTGATAAAAAACGAGGTTAATTTTTGACCAAATATTTTTTTGGGAATAGAAATAATTAGATAAATATTTAATATCAAATAATAAATTTTTATAAAATAATTTACATATACTAATTTCTTTATTAAGCATTTGTCTCGGAAAATTTTTTACTTCATTTAAATATATTTGAACAATAGTTTCCAAATCATTAAATTTTTGATATTTATTCATTAAATCATTTACAATATTAGCAGGGAGTGAATAACCTTTTTGTAAATCTAAACATTTATTGAATCTATCATCTATTATAGCACTAGATTTAATTAAAACACTGAATTCGAGCGTTGTTAAATGATTTTTTTGAGATAAAATGCTATATTCATTTAAGTTATCGATAAAATATATACTTCGTAGATATTCAAATATTAAAAGTTTTTCTTTTATTTCAAAAAAATTATTATCGAAAAATTTTTTAAATAAATTTAAATCAGTAAAATCATATAAAATATTTAATACTTTGTTATTTTCATCTGTATCAAAAAAATAAAAAGTATTTATACCAAAAAGCCTAAAAAAAGCGAAATATAGTGATACTATATTTTGAGGATTTTTATTAATAAAATTATTTACATTTATACTTGCATTATTATCAATTATTTTATTATAATAATTTAAATCACTATCACTTTCACTTTCACTTTTTTTAGTAATATTGCTTTTTAATATTAGTTTATTACTGCTATTATCATTATTTGATCTCTTATTTTCATCGAAAGCAAAATTTTCATTATATAAATTATTTAAAGATTTTTTTTCGAATAATTCATATTTATTTTGCTTAAAAATAAAAACAATTTGCTTTTTAATTTGAGTTAAGTATTCCAATTCATAATCTCTCGACAAATAATAAAATATATTTATTATTTTTTTTAATTGAAAAATAAATGTATTCATATTATCATCGTTTACTTCGGCATTAAATAGTATTAAATGTGATAAAAAATTTTTACGAATACGCTCCAATATTTTATGATTTTTTATACTTAATTTATATAATTTTATTCCTTTATAAAATTTACTACAAAATTCTAAAGTTCTTGTTATATATTTAATATTATTTTCCTTCGTTTTTCCATATATTTCATTTATATTTTTATTGTTTCTTTTTATATCATATCTATTAAATATTTTATTTAATCGTACTAAATTCTTCCCTAATAATAAATATTTCATGCCTCTTTTTGAAAAAAAATATAAAGTCATTATTGAATAAATTATATCTAATAAATCATATGTCAATAAATTAGGATATTTTCTATTACTAAAATATATTAATATTTTTGTTAATATTTCATCTAAATTTGATATTATTAAAATATCTACTAAATCTTTACATTTTTTTGTTGATGATTCTTTCATTAAAAAAGGAAATATTTGCCTATTTTGAAATACTATTTTTATCAAATATTTATTTACTTTTTTATTATCTTCATCATCAATATTTTCATTTTTGATATATTCTCTATTTAATTTTTTGAATTTTTCATAATTCATTTCATTATTATTATCCAAATTTTCATTTTTATCATCTAATATATCATTTAATTGCGTTGTATATTTTATTAAAATTTCTTTTAATTCATTAGCAATATTATTTTCATTATTTCCGTAAAATGATGAGAATAAAGCTTTAAATTTACCTTCTATTTCTATTATTAAATTATTTATTATTTCATTAATGGATTTATAATCGTTTTTTGTCAAATTATCACTTTTATCATTTTCTAAATTATTACAAAATTCATAATAATCATTTAAAGAATCTTTTGTTATAAAGTCAATTTGTTTATAATAAATATTATCAGCTAAAGAAAAAATCCCCAAACTTTCAAAATATTCATTGACCATTTTATCTAAATATATGCCCTCTTTTGGCAATTTAATTTTCACTGACGTATTTTTTGAATTATTAAATATTTCCATTTTTAATTTATATTTCAATAATTTTTTATTTTTTCTTTTCATCATTTCCTTATCTTTATTTAATAAATCATAATGCTTTTTCATTAATAAAGATGATTTCATTATCATTTCAAATAATTTAGTGCCATGTTCACTCTTTACATGAATAAATTCTCCTTTGATTTTTATATCATTTGCATCAGACTCGCTTTTATTATTATCTAAATAATTCATTACAATAATATCATTATAAGAAACTGGTATCATTAAAAATAATTCAAATAAGCAACTAATTAAATCCGATAAAAGAAATATATTACATTTTCCCGAATTTATGTGCTCCATAAATTTATTAAAAAATACATACATTGAATTAATTAAATTAATTAAATCTTTTTGTGTAAAAAGCATTTTTTTTACCCAGAAGCATATTATTTTTAAACTTATTTCAAAATTTTCTTTATATTCTTCTATATTTAAATATTCTATTCCTATTGTCATTAATTTACAAACATCATTAATTATTAATTCTTTTAACGAATTATCTTTTTCTATTAATTTTTTTATTTTATATTTCTCATACAAATTTTTATTAAAAATAGTTTCTTTCATTATAATTTTTCTATAAAGAATTCTTTCTAATAAATTATTACAAGCGAAATCAATACTTGTTAAAGCTTTTGTAAATTTAAAATCATTTTTTAAATGTACAAATAGTAAAATATATATTAGTTTAAATTTCAAAATAACACTTTTTTCAGAATTTAATTCAATATTTTTAATATAATCTACTAAATTATTATAGTTAAACATATCAATGATTTCATCTTCATAATATGGAGTTTTAAATTTTCTATTAAAAATTGATGAAAATAATTCAAATAAAGGAAAGAATTCTTTTGTTTGTTCATCTGATAATTTCTCTTTATTTATCATTGATTTAAATAATTGAGATAAATTTTCTAATATTTTTTCTCTTAATAATATATTAAGTATTTGTATTGGCCAAACAGATACTCCATTTGCTTTTTGATATTCATTAATTGGAAAATTAAGGGCTATTTCATTATAAATTGTATGTTTATCACCATCACAAAGACATTTTTTTTGATTCCTATTTTTATTGACTTTTTTTATTTGACAACTTTTATGGCATTCAATTGAGCAAACACAGCATATTGAAATTTGATGATTTTCGCAAAAAAAACTTTCTACATTTAATGATTCATCTAATATAATTAAATCACATACCTTTTTTTCTTTTATTTCAATTTTTTCTATTTGATGTTTCCTTTTTATTCCGCAATAACATGCGAAATTTTTTTTGCCTTTATAATCATCTTCTTTTTTGTCTACTTTTGCATAGTCTCGGCATTTTTGATGACAAGTATTATAACAAAATTTACAAATATAATTTTCTTTTTTTTTTGGCGTACATAAGGGACATATGAAACATTTTTGATAAATTTTTATTGGACCTAATATCAATCCCGTGCATTCTTCCAATTTTAAATATTCTTCTTCAATATTAAATTTATTGTCTTCTTTTTGAGGTTCATCATCAGATTTATTCTTATTATTATTTTTTAAAATTTGTATTTCTGAATCATTTAACTTTTCTCTGGAAGATGATTCTGGAATACTAGCTGAAGCTTTTTTTATTTCATCTTCAATTAAATCTGATTCTGTCATTTTTTTATTATTTAAAATTTTTTGAGAAAAGGGTAAAATTTATCAGATAGATATTATTATTTATTTAAGTTATTATTTCGGTTATTAATAAAATGGACTTAAATTTGAAATTAAATCATATATAAAATCTAACCCAAAGTTTATATATTAAAAATATATAACATAAATTTAGACTAATTAATTAATTAAGTTACCTTTTTATTAATAATTATTACTCATAAGAACTCCTACTTTGTTCCATTATTAATCCAACATTTTTATCATCATCTTTTTTCCTAAATTTTAATAAAATAATAATAACAGCAATTAATATAATTAAAACAGCACCAACAACTGTAATAATAATAGCCCAAACAGGGAAAGAGTCATCTTCGTCATCGCTTTTTTCTTCAATATCAGTGCATTGATCTAAAATACATTTATTTTTATATACATCAAAATAATACCCAATATCACAATAATACGGAGCACAAATATCACTCCATTCTCCGTTATCTCCACAAAGATAGCCTCCATGAGCATGCTTATCATTATTAAAAACATAGCATTCTTTTTTATTATTTGGATCTAATAATAATCTTTTATTATTAGAATTGCATTTATTTCTTTCGTTATAATCCTTAAAAATAATTTTAGCTTCATCAACAAATTTTTGATATAAAGAATCGTCATATTTTTGATATATATTAACACGTTCATCTACAGGGTGAATCAAATATTCTCTAGGTGTAGGATTTTTTTCTTGATAAGAATAATTAAAAGATTCGAAAAACGAAGCACCGATGAGCTCAAATCCTGCTTCGATTAAATTATTATAAACATCAGATCCATTAAAATTAGAAACAGCCGAAGGTGAATGACTAGCTTCGAAAAATTGATTTTCTTTGGGGTTTCCTTTATATCCTACTAATATAGCTCCACCTGTTTCTTGTAAACCTTTAATGAAAAAACTGGTAGAACTGTATGAAAAAGAATCCGTGAATATTATTATTTCTGTAGGTTTTTTTAAGTTATATTTTTCGAAATATTTTTTTCTTTTTTGTTTATGTTCTTTTAATACAGTGCTATTAAATAATTCGAATATTTTAGTTCTATGATGTTCAATTTTTTTTCCATCAATTTCACCATATTCATCCACTATTTCTTTCATATCATCAAAAGAATTAAATCCAGTGCATGTTTCTAATTCGATAATGTCTTTCATATCTTTCTCCATTTCTTTTTTCATCATATCACTTACCTTTGTAGAAAAATGCGTTCTTTGTAAAATTTTTACCTGTAAAAATTGCTGTAAATATAAACTGACTTCGATTATACCACCTCCATTATTTGATTCTATGCCTATAATAGGATATGAATTATTATAAAAAGCTTCGGTACAATTATCTATTACTTCTAAAGCCTGATTATATTCAGCATCTAAAAAATAAAATGTAGTTTGAATAAATATATTTACTTGATTTTTGTTATCCACTCGACATTTTAATCCTTCTTTATCTGTAGTGTAATAATCCCATTTTATTATTTCATTTTTATTTTCGGAATTTAATTTATTTTCATAGTATTCTTTTTTGATATCTAAGATAGATATTTCATTCAAAGTATTTATTTCTTTTTTAATTTTTTGAGCATAAAAATCTTTAAAATTATCATCATTGAATAAATCTTGTTCTTCCAAAGCATAATATAAATAATAATCCAAAGTAATATTTTTCCCATTTTTAAATATAAATTCAATATTTTCAAATTGTTCTTTTTTTAAAGGATTTCTATTTATGGATAATTTATGGGCACTATTCATATTACGAGTAAACTGTCCGTGCTTATTATGAATAGCATTAAATTCTAATTGCAAATTCTGTATAAATTCAAAAGGATCGGTATTATTTATTTTTTCTAAAGTAATATTAATATTATTTTTAACAAAGTCTTGAATTTCTTTATTATAATATTTAAAGCAATCTTCATATATTTTAATACCTATTTCAGCCGATGAAGGATCATCGCCTTTTACTATGAAAGAAAAAGGTAAACACATTGTCATTTGTTTAAGATCATGGCCTTTAGGTGATTTACTTGCTACAATGTTCAAATGGCCATCTTTCATTTTTCCTATAACTCTCCTTATATCTCTGAAAAATTCATAATATTTTCTATTATTTGTTTTCACAGCATTTAATTCAGATACTAAATCATAATTTCCGAAATATTCTGGATTTGGAGGATTTTTTATTATATCAGTATAAATATATCCTTCCTCTATTAATTTTATTACACTTTCTTTCACTAATTTACATTTATCTTCGGAGATATCTATATCAAATATTGAATATTTATCTATTTTTGTGATTAAAATAGGATCATTTTTATCTAAAATATCTTCTTCATCGAAAAATAAAAATAAATTATATGATTCATCTTTTTCTAATTCATAATTAGGATTATATAATGATATTTCTGTTTTATTATATTTATTTAATAAATATTGAGGCATGTTATATTGAGAATATTTAGAAAATCCTTTCAAAGAGAATCCTTTATACATCGAAAATTTTATTGCTTTATTATTTTTCGTTCCTATTATTATTTTTGTATATTTATCTTTTGTATTATTATCTAAATTAATAATTGTTAAAGTTTTATTAACCTTATATTTTGAATATTCTCTTTCAGGCAAGATATCTACTTCACTATCAGTATATTTAAATATTATATTAATTAAAGCATCTTTTTCATTATTTAATTCTAATAATATTTTTCCTGTAAATATTCCTTCTATTTCGTTAAAATTATAATAAATATTATCTTTATTTATAGTAACAGTTTCTAATGTTTCATATTCTGTTATTTTAATTTCACTATCTAATGTAAGTCTAGATAATTGAAGATTTATTTTTATATTATAATTACTGAAATCTAAAACATATCTCCCTTTTTCTTTTGATATAAATAAAAATTTATAATCTTCACTCATTGATATTATATCCTCTTCCAATGATATTGGCTGTAATAATATTTCAAAAGGTTTATTAAGCATTTTTTCTTCAGATATAAATGCTATTATATATATTTTATTACTATTTAATCGGGTTAATTCATTACAATTTTTGAAATATTTTTCATCGATATTTAATATACTATCAATGGTCATTTCAGCATTATATTCTCCTAATTTTATTTCTATTGAATTATCCAAAGCTTTCGTGTATAATATATAATCAATATAACCTTCGAATATAATAATATTTTTTGTTTTAGATATAGGAGATATATCATTAATTTGAGTATCTTTTGATTTTATTGAACGTATTATAACGTCATTTACTTTTCTTGAACTTACTTTTATATTTATATTATCATTTGTGGCATTTCGGTAATAATTTATATGAAGTTGATCATAATAATTATTTAATTGCAATGTACATATTTTAGTACATGATATATTATATCCATAATGGATAAACCCATTATCATTATCTGATTCAAAAAAATAAATATAATCAGCATTATTCACATGAAAAATATATTCTTTATTATTATCTTTGTTTAATATAATATTTTTATCATATTCTCCATTTAAATAGATATCTTCCTCTCCTTCATCATCTGCGCAAATATCTCTTTCACATTTTTCTTTATATTGATTATAATAATACCCTAAATCACAATAATATTTTCGACAGTTGGTTGTCCACTTTCCGTCTTCACCGCATTCATACCCCCCGTGAGCAAATTTATCGTCATTAAAAAAATAACATTCATTATTATCAGGCTCCAAAGTTAATTTTTTATTTTTTGGATTACATTCATTTTTATTATTATATTTATCAAAAATTTCATTTGCTTTATCTATAAATAATTGATAAAAATCATCAGAATATGGCTCATATATATCGACTCTTTCATCAACAGGATCTAATAAATATTCCCGTGGTATAGGATTCTTTTGTATATAATAATCATCATAAGTTTCAGCCCACGTAATGCCACTAACTTCAATTCCTAAATTTATTAAATTTTTATATTCATCACTTATATCAAAATTATACACTGAGGCAGGCGATTGACTTCCATCAAATTGTTCTTTACCTATAAAAGGGTTGCCATTAAATCCAACTAAAATTGCACCTCCTTGATATTGGAACCCTTTTACAAAAGAACTTGTTGCGCTGTATGAAAAAGAATCTGTATATATTATTATATCTGTGGGTTTTTTTAAATGGCCATAATTAATAAATTCTTCTCTTATTTTTCTTAATTTTTTCCTGTCATTTTTATTTATATAATTAAATACTTTTGATCTATGATGTAATAATTGTTTATCTTTAGTAGAAAAATCATCAATAGTTTCATTTAATAAATCATCTATTGAATTAAAAGGCTTACATGTTTCTACATTTATTATTTCATCATATTCTTGCATTACATGAGCTTTAAAAAAATCGGTTATTCTTGAAGCTTTAAATGCTCTATCTTGCGTTTTAACTTGAACTAATTGATGAAATATTAAACAAAGATGGGCCCACCCTCCCCCGTCTCTATTTTGTATTCCTATAATTCTATAATCATTTTTATAAAAATCTCTGGTGCAATTATACATCACTTCTTGTGCGATTAAATCATCTAAAGAAAAACTTCCTTGAACAAAAATATTTATTTTATTAATATCATCTACTCTACATTTTATACCATTTTCTTCGGGGGTTACATAAGTCCATTCTATTTTATTCAAATTATGTTTTTTCTTTTCTTTAATATTTCCTTTTAATATATTATATTTATCTAATAATTCAAAAATATTTGGCTCATAAGAATTATGCGCTTTATAAACTTTTTTTAATTCCGAGTCGAAATATTTATTAAAATCGTTTTCATCAAAAATAAAATTTTTATTATATAATTTTTGAACTGATTGATAATTTGGAACAAATATATAATAATCTATATATAATATATCATGTTTAGATTCATCTGAAGATTCGAATTCAAAAGTCATTTTTAATTCTTCGGGAGTATATGGATATAATCTTATATAAAAACTATGTATTAATGTTTTCATGAGTGTAAAATGCGCATGGGGTGATTTATTTCCTCGATATTTTCTTCCCCATTCTTGTATATAATCAAAAGGATTTTTATTATTAATATATTTCAAAGGTATTTTATTATCGCATCGTTCTTTAATATATTTTCTTTCTTCTTCAGTGAAATAAACCGCACAACTTTCGAAATATTTAATATACATTTTAATAGTATTATTTTCATCTTTTGAAACATAGAAACTAAAAGGAAGACATGCTGTTATTTGATCTAGTTTTTTTCCTGAAGGAGTATTTCTTCCGAATATTCTAAAATGTAAATCTCTAACTGTTCCTAATATTTCCCTCATTTCTCTATAAAAATCATAAAATTTCATATTCGTTCTTTTAATATTATTTAAAGCACCGATTAAATCTATAGGTTTGTGATTATAATCAGAAATATTCTCAGGCTGGGGGGGATTTTGAGCGATTTCTATGTAAGCATAGGCTTCGATAATTGATGTCAAATTTGATATGACATTATTAAGATAATCTTCATCTAAATCTTCGTATAAATCATCTATGGGATTTGTATTATAATAATAAGATAATTTAATTTCTTGATTTTCTTCTTTTTTTTCAAAGATTAATGATATATAATATTTTTCGTTTTCTTCTAATACTTCATTCTTTAAAGGATTATTTAATTTAATAAAATAATTATTCGTATTCGGACCTAACATATCAGAAGGATAATAATAAAAATTAGTATTTTTTGAAATACCGCCGTATGCTGATAATTTAAACACGTTATTTGAATTTAGATATATTTCTAAATTTGAATTATTTTCATTTTTGGGAGAATATTCTATTAAAGTAACTTTTTTAGATATTATTTTATTTTCTATTTTTTCTTCGGTTATTATCTCTGTTTCACTATCATCAAAACTAAAAAGAATTTCTATCAAAGCATTATCATTTAATAGGTTATTAATTTTTATATTTTCATTTATACTAGAAGGTATAAAATATTTATCGTCTTTTTTTAATGTTTTTTTATACGAATTTGTTATAACATCAATTTCTGAATTTGTTAAAGGATTTAATTTAATTATATAATTCATATGATTATTGCCAAAATTTAAATTATATTCATTTCCTTTTATTAAATATAATAAGGTCTGATTTCCATTTGATATAAAATTTTCGGAAGGGATATTATTATATAAATATATTTTTGAAAATGAATATTTAGTAACGAAAGATATAATATAAATTACATTAGGATTTAATTCTATTATTTCTCCGTGCTTTTCTGTGAAATATTCTCCGTCTAAATTTAATATATTTGAAACAGTCATTTCTTCTTTATATTCGCATAAATACATTTTAACATAATTATCATAAGAATCAGCGTAAAAATAATTTGTTTCAGAAAATTGAAAAATTTTTATATTTGTTCCAGATATAGGATATATACCTGAATCTTTGGGAGATTTTGTTATTGATGAAAAAATATTTGAAGAACTTGATTTAGAAGTTATTTTAATTGTTGTTTTTTGTTTTAAAGTTTTATCTTGATTTATATATATTTTTTTTATAGAAGTATCTTTAAAAGCACATAATCTAGGGCATATTTTGCTTTCTGAATATTTAATTATTCTTTCGGCTGAACTTTCAATAAAATAAGCTAAAGATTCATCATTTAAATTTATAATATAATACTTTTCAGGAAATATTTCGTATTCTTTTTCAATTTCACTGTTTATATCAATTATTACTGGATCTGATTCATCTTTTAATGAATGAATATTAGATATTAAAATAATATATAATAAGAATATTAATGAGCTAAAGGACTTCATTTATATTTAATAATTAAAAGATATTTAAACTTATTATTAATTCATATTATCAAAAATCTTGATGCCATGGGGATTGGGGATTGGGGATTGGGGATTGGGGATTGGGGATTGGG